>VMDR010013089.1:0-25510 GCA_007922815.1 Macrotus californicus | reverse complement strand
GGTGAGCTAGGATGCAGAGAGCTAGGATGCACGGTGAGCTAGGATGCAGAGAGCTAGGATGCACAGTGAGCTAGGATGCAGAGAGCTAGGATGCACAGAGAACTAGGATGCACAGTGAGGTAGGATGCACGGTGAGCTAGGATGCAGAGAGCTAGGATGCACAGTGAGCTAGGATGCAGAGAGCTAGGATGCACAGAGAACTAGGATGCACAGTGAGCTAGGATGCACGGTGAGCTAGGATGCACGGTGAGCTAGGATGCAGAGAGCTAGGATGCACGGTGAAATAGGATGCAGAGAGCTAGGATGCACGGTGAGCTAGGATGCAGAGAGCTAGCATGCACAGTGAGCTAGGATGCAGAGAGCTAGGATGCACGGTGAGCTAGGAATCTGGCCGAGCGCTTTTGCAGCGTCCAAGTGATCCATAGCGCTGCTGAGAAAAGGCTGTTGTCCTCAGGCACAAAGTGGTATGTGGGGTTTCTGAGTATTTTCTCTAAGGTTCCACGTCTTCATTGTTTATTTTTTTATTTTAAATGAGCTGAACAGCTCCAGAAGCAACTAGAGGTGCAACGGTTTTGTATCGGATCAAGTGCTGTGAGCCTTCTTCCAAGTCAATCACATAGTCCCTGAGAAAAAGAGGAAAAAAAATGTATGTGGGGAGCTTAGCGGGTGCTCTACCAGGAGACGTATTTCCCACTGTCAAAATCACACGTCACTCACCTCTGCTCATCTGTTTCTGGTTCTACCAGAATGTTTTCTTGTCGCTCTTTCACTCTCAGAAACACGTATGAATCTAGATCTGGTTTGGGAACTGCCAGAAAAATAATAATGTGATCAGAAAATGCTTAGCTAACAAAATCAGTATGGGGAAAGTTGCTGGGATGAATTGTACCGAGAACGAAGGGATCCGTGATGTAAAAGCATTTTGGGGGTAGGATGGTTTGAGAAGAGATCTTGCTCCTTCTAGAAACAGCTGTGTACTTCCCACCCATGCTTCCACAGAGCACTGTCACTGAACAAATGAGGGGCATTGCAGACGTGCAGGGAATTCTCTACACCTCGTGGGGGACACAAGCAAGCAGAACACATGGTCCTGGACAAGGCGGTGACAGCAGCATTTGATGACGCCTCACACGAGGGGCCCATTCCCTCAACGCTGTGGGGAGAAATGAGTCAATGTGTGCTTTGACCGACAGAGTAGGGTTCAAAGAGGAAGCATGAGCCTGGTGGGTGATGGCAAGGGACACGGCAGAAATGTGCATGACCTTCTGGGAGGACAGAGTGTACACATCTGGTTAGAGAACATTTCTGTATAAAGGAGTAAGAGCAGGAGGTACAGCAGGCCCTCATTTAGTGCCGGTGGATAGGTTCTGTGACTAAGTGAAACAATGTAACAAAACCAACTTTACCACGGGCTAACTGACATACATAAGAATTGAGTTCTCATAGCATTTCATCAGTGTTACCATGAAAGGACAAGGGAAGAAACGTCATCCGAGGACCTGCTATGTTAGAAAGACTCAACCATATGGCGATAGTCTTGAATGCTAGAGGAAGGGGTCCCTCGCTCGTTGATTACAGGTTAGGAAGTTGCTGTCATCCCTCCTCCTCCTCAACCACCAGCCACCACTTCCGGCTAAGTGAGTGCCCAAGCTGGGCTGCTCCTTGATAGGTCTTTGCTTCCTAGCGCTCCGTTAGCACCCAGAGACTCCACCAACTGCAGGGTCCAGAACCTACTGGATGAACTGCTCTAAGAGGCCCTTCAGATTTCATGTTGCCCTCGATCCCCTCATTTATAGAAGGGGCTTCAGGAAACCTGGCTCCAAAGGTCTAAGGAAGGTCCCCCTGGCTGCTCCAGGGTTCTGGGCTTGCCAAGGAGACTCCAACTTCAGGGTCAGTCGACCCCACTGGGAAGCGGATTCCAGGAAACCCAACTTAGATTTCAACATGCCCTCTCCCACCGTGCCAATGGGGTCTCCAGTGCTCCAGAGGCCTGAGGGGACTCACAGCACCCGGGCTAACCAAGCAAGACTCCAGTTTCGCAAGGGCAGGCTGTTCCCTCCTCCCTCCACCCCACTCCAGCTTCCAATTCCAAGTGCCTGGCTCTAGTCCTTGCAGGGAATCCGGGACAGCAACATGTGTTTCAGGAGGTGTCCACCAGCATCAGGTAGAAGTTCTGCTCTGGCTCCCGCTTAGCTTGCTTAGCTAACCGCTTAGCTCCAGTCCAGGGATTCAATGCACACCCATCAGCAGTCCCGTGGCTGCTTTAACCAACTGGTTGTGACAGCAATGGTTAATGATGAGGTAGACGGGCCTTGCTCCATCCCCATTCTTCTCAGGCGCAGGGAAAAGCGGCTGAACCGGATATAAACTGGGCCTTCTGTTTCCCTCAGGCAGGTTCACCAAAATGACCAATCTGGGATGGATGTGGCCTGCTCCTGGTGTTACAGGCTGCACTGTGTCCCCCACCAAATTCATGGTGACGTCCAAATCCCCCAGTACATCAGAATGGGAATGTGTTTGGTATAGGGTCTTTAAAGAGGTAATTAAGTTAAAATGAGGCCAGTAGGGTGAGAACTAATCTAATCTGACTGGTGTCCTTATAAGAAGAGGAAGACGCTGGGGTATGTGTGCAAGAGGGACAGCCGTGTGAGGAGGCAGAGAGTCGCCAGCCGCCAGCCCAGAACAGAGGGATTGGAGGAAACCAGCCCGGCCAGCACCTTGATCGTGGACTCTGGCCTCCGGATCTGAGGGAAAATCAGTGTCTGCTGTGTGAGCCCCTCTGTGTGTGGTACTTATCATCGCAGCCTGGGCTGGCTGAGACTTCTGGAGAGCCAGGTCTCTGCCCACCCTGTTCTAGTTCTCTATCTGCTGCAGGGGTAGAGTGACCCCAGCGAAGGATGGGTGGGAGATAAACTCCCAGGGCTTGGTTGTACTTGAACTTGTGGCTTCAGCACACTAAGCTTAGTTTGTGAACAATGTGGTCTCCAGTCCCTGGAGCATTATTGGACTTGGTCTGGCAATCATGCCTGACACAGGTCCTGCTCAGATGTGGCAAGCTGTGAAAGACAGAGAGATATGGACTGTAACCTAAATGCTAGGGGTCCCCAATTAGTTGATCCAAGGGTAGGAGCTATTACTTGAGTCCCTCCCCTCAGCTCAGCAGAATTTTAAGGGCACTCTGAAGAGGGGGAGAGGTGGAGGCATTGGCCATGCTCTACTTCCCCCAGCTGCCTCCCCCCACCCCCACCAACTCAGTCCTGCTCTCCTATCCCATAATGAGAAACTCATCACAAAAAGATGAGGAGCCTTTACTATAGGTGACAAGGAATCACTGAAGGTTTCCTTAGCCTCCTTTAAGTCCTCCTTGGTAGCTAGACAGTCCCTACACAGTCTGGAATCTGTGGGGACAAGACTGCTAGCTCTTTGAGAGCAGAGACCCTTGTACCCTCAGTGCTCGGAGGAGCCTAGTGCCGTGCAGAAGCCCACCAGAAGGAACACACGCCTGAAGGCACGAATGAGCCCACATTTGAAACACCAGCCACAAGAATGTCAGCCTAACCTGAAGAACACTTGGCTACCCTTACACCTGCGCTACGTGATCTGTGTTTTTAACTCAACCCTTCTTCTCTTTGCTTTCCTGTTTATCTACAGACTTATTTTTTCATGTTTGAGAGAAAAAGAGTAAAGGTAAAGATCTTCTAAAGCATCTGAAGATACCTGGAGTGTGATATTTGGGGTAACTGAAAAGAGAATGTCCTTCTTACCTAACTTCAAGAGGTCTACTTTCTGTAAATTAGGAGGCATGTGCTTTAAGGCAACATTCTTCAGGTAGGTCTCTGTGTTAGCCATGTACCTGAAACACATAAATTAAAATCACCGTGACATCCTGTCTGGTGGAAGCCACCAGGACTGTCAGACAGACAACAGTGGCTGAGATCGGCTTCGTGAATACAACCAGCAAAGCTCATGCTCACCGGCCAGGGAGACAAAGGCAGGTCCCACACTCCCGGCTTACTCACTCTTTGGCAAAGGCGAGCTCTGCTGGAGAAAGGATGGAAGGCTCCTCCTCATGGCGTGTTTTCTCCTTTTCAAGGACATGAGGGAAAAACTTCTCTATCTGTGAGGATAAGTAAAAATCATCATGAGAACGTCTGTGAAGAGTTAAGTGTCAAACATACTAGTTTTCTGAAATAGACGGCAGTTAGTTCTTCGTGCTCAAGACCGTTTTTAATAAGACCTATATACTCTGGACTTCGAGAAAACAGGTCTCAAACGATTCAGAGGAAAGATAATGGCTCTAAAAAGAATGACACGGTTCTGTAAAAGATGATCTGGAGCCCTGGCCAGTATGGCTCAGTTGGTTGGAGTGTCGTCCCGTAAACCGAAAGGTTGCAGGTGTGATTACAAGTCAGGGCACGTGCCTGGAATGTGGGTTAGGTCCCCAGCTGGGGGGTGTGGGAGAGGCACCCGATCGGTGTGGCTCTCTCACGTCGGTGTTTCTCTCCCTTCCTTTCTCCCTCCCTTCCCTTCTCTCGAAAATCAATAAGCATGTCCTCAGGTGAGGATAAGAAACAAAGATAATCTGAATACAACTGTAAATGATATTTAAGAGGAAGAAAAGGGGATGTTACTTAACATATTTGTGTAACTGTACAGAGTATTCTCCTATGAGATGAAACATACCCAAAAGCTGGAAAGACACACACAGAATACAGAAGCAGACAGAACAGTGACACTATAAACAGCAGGGGTAAGCCCACAATGAGGTGAGGCTTATAAAAAATGCTAAGAACTACCAGGAAAACAAGCTAAAAGCTACAAAAAAGACAAAAGATGTGTGGCCAGGAACATGGAAGGGATTAGTCTATTGTCTGAAAGCAACGGTGTTCTGGTTACCTCTGTCAAGGAAATGCTCCTTCTAACCAGGGAAACGACAGTCGGGAACAACTGAAGGCCAAGATAAAGGAGCAGTTATTTTATTTAAAGGAGGGTAAGACTTTTGGCTCGGATCAATTATACCCCAGGATAAATTAAATTAGCATTTTTATGGGGCTTAAATAGACAAAGCACTTTCTCCCGTTATATATAAATTGCTACTACTACTTTATCACTTATTAAAAATATAGGTAGTTTCCTAATTTCAGCAGAGTTAGTTCAAAAGAGGTATGCAAGATTAGAGATAGGCAAACTTCCTAATTTTCAAAAATACAGAAGGTGGAGAATCTTTAAATACAGACAGTGTCCTTAACACGGACATGTGGCATTATACTAGAACAGAGAATTTAAAAGGTGGTTTGTGAATTCAAAGAAGAGTAAGTAGTAAACACGAAGAGCTTTTTGTCCAGAAAAGCAAGCGACCTGGTACTTGAGGGTGGAGTGAAGAGGCACACTGTGCGTCTCAGTATTTTCAGAACGTGACAAAGTCTTTATGACACCTCTGGGGACAAGCTGTAAGCTGGGGCAGGGAACAGTGTGGAGCGGGCGACTCATGAACAGTTCAGCAAAGACTACTGCCTCAACGGGGAGATGCCAGTCTGCAGGGAAGCCTTTGGTGGAGTGCTCTATCAATGGCCCCGTCCTGTTAAGGAATCAGATAAGACCCTTGATGACACACGTATCGAACTTGCTGATGACATAAAGTATTAAGAGATAACTAATATATTAGGCATCAAGATCAGGATCCAGAAACCAGGGGAATGGCCAAATGTAATAAAATGAAGCTGAAGAGGGACAAGCATCAAGCCCTACACTTAGGAGTCACAAATCCAGCCATACAAATATCAGACAGTGACAGGGTGGGGTCACGGTGACTTCAACGTTTCAGCTGAGGCTAAAGTGAACAATGAGTACAGAACGGGCTTAGTGTGACGTGCCTGTCAAACATGCTAATGTAATGCTGGGTGGCATCACTCCCACTTTAACGTCCAGGATACGGGAAGTGATCACCCCGCTTTAACAGACACGACCAAACTACAACTGGAACGGCGTGTTCCGCCGAGGGGGTGCAATTAAAGAGGGCTATCAACAAACCAGAGCTTTGTAGGAAAGCGGCCAGGAGGGCAAACGAAACAAACGGCTGAAATGCTTAGCTGAGAGGATTTCAGTAAGACTCATGAGCTGTCTTTAGATATGTCAAGCATTCTCACAGAGGAGAATGTATTTGTTTTAATAATAACTAAGTGGACAAGCAGAGCCAATGAGAAGAAACCTAAAGGAAGTGAGAACTTTCCAGGGTTAAAATAGGTATCATACAAAATAAGAATGTTTTGCAATTTCATTTTTATAAGTTAGAGCTATAGTTGAATGTCAAGTCAGCACTGCCATACTATAACACCAGGGGGCACGACTCATAGCAAATGAATAGATTAAAAACATGTCTGTCCCCAAGAGGTGTGCTCTGTTCCATCTGTGCTTCTCCAGAACAACCTCTTGCCCTCCTTACTCTTCAGCTACCCTGATATTGGGCCAGCAGCTTCAGGGCCTGGACTCTCCCAGGCCCCAGGCTAACTTCTTCCCAAGATGCTCAGTCTATGTTATACATACAGGTATCTTTATCACTTCTATCTCTAGGAAAAGCCATAGAAATTCAGCTGGTTTAACCACCAGCTGTTGTGCATATACAGATGTGTGACTGACGAATATCCTACAGGGAACATTATGTAGATTAAAAAGGAAACAATTTTCGTATCTGCAGATACATCCTTCACTTCCGTCAAACCTTCATGAGCCGACACCGCAAGTAGCTGCTAAGGACATAGCGGATCCTCTCCATCTCCATCCGATGTACACTGACCTTCAGGTCCCCCTTCTGTGCTCTTCTGAGATTTTCTTCCTATTGACAGGGACGATAAAGTTTATAAAAAAACATGACATGCAGAGACTAAGAACCTTCTTTGTCTAATCTGCACGCAGCCCACAAGGACCACCACCACGGGCAAGGCTGAGGACTCAAGCACTACATTTAGGTCAAAGGAGAACAAAACACTCAGAAGAGTTCTCATTTTCTTTTAATTCCTTAGTTACACAAATAATACATGACTAGTCCCGTCACATAAAGCTCAAACAACACTCATGTACAGGCATACCTCGCATATATTATGGGCTTTGTTCCAGACACCGCAATAAAGCGAGTCATGATCTTCTCGCTGGTGGAAAGATCTTGCCTTCAATTTGTAAAAACCCAACAAAGTGCAATAGAACGAGGTGCGACTGCACTTCTAGAAAATGACTATTTAAACAGAATCTGAAATGACCGGTCAGAGGGCCTACGAGAGCTCCAGCCCAGTGGTGAAGGAGACAACACAGCAGACAGAAGAAATGTCTAAAGGGTCTTAAAAGTAGTGTCAAAACACCGGTTGAAACCTGTAAAATATCAGTGTTTTAAAGCTACTCTGAGGCCGATAATGACTTAAGCCAAACTCATCTAACACCAGGGCCACAAAGCGGGGTCAGGCAGGTAAGATATATAGAAAGGTGAGCAGTTAGGGACGATGGGGAACCAGAGAACCTGCTGGAAGGGGAGGCCCTGACCTTGCTTTGGCCAGCTGTTGTCATACAAACGTGGGGCTGGGGGGTGACAGGTGTTTAGACTTTCCACAGGAAGATGATATCCCGATACTCACAGGGACTCTCACGCTCAGTATACGTCGGTAACTAACTCAGTACTTGGAAAAAACTAGGCTGGGCCAAACAAAACAGATTTGCTAGCAGACCTCTCACTGCACTGACAAACCCTTCCAGTGTTCCCTTCCTTGGTGCCCCGGGATAAGCAGCTCTTACCATGTGATCTAGCTGTTCCATGACACATTCTACAATTTCTGGCTTGCTTTCCAGCAGGTCAGGGGCAAACTTTTCATTCATCCAAGCCTAAAACAAAAATGCAAAAAAAAAAATAAAAAATAAAAGTTGCACACACGCGCACACCACTCACAATGCAGCAGAACAACCCGTAAGTCAGCGCACACCTTACACACCTCGTGAAAATCGCGGCCGTCTCTAGTATTTCCAACTAACAGAACAATGCCTTACTGGTCAGAAACACTGGAAATGTGCGGAAGGCAAGCTGTTTGATAATGGCTTTTCCATTTCTTTTAGGAGAGTGTAGGAAATTGTGTTTACAGCCTTATATTTAACCAACATTACAAAAAAATCACTGTTCGCTTCGGAAATGTCAGTACAGCTGCTGCTGAGAGTACCACCACCTGGTGTTCAAACAGTCCCCTTGGCTAAGAAGCAGGCACACGCTGTCTCCATCTGCTAGAATTGCCCACCAGGGGGCACCGGCACCTTTCTGTCTGGGGAGATGAAGTAACACTACATAAATCTCTCCATTCCTGAAGCTCAGAGCACTCCACAAATACTTTCTGAGAAGAAATGAGTATAGTCATCCTCATCTTATTGGTCAGAAAACACAAATTAAGTTATTTACTAACTGCCCAAGAGCATAAAGAAGTGGATATTCATCTATTAAACAGTTTTGGAACAAGAGTTTTGAACCCTTAATTTATGACTTAAGCCCAGATGCTTCATACATTTCAGAACTTACCGCGGCTTAGAAAACTGATAGCCACAGGTGACCGAGGAAAGATATACTTATCTTTTAATGACAGGAAATTTAGTTTTAGCATAGCTCAGAATGACATGCTAATTAGGTTCAATTTATTCCTTCTGACATCCTTGAGTCTCTGCTTCTACAAATATTGCCATTACAACACATTATCAAATACTAGATATTGCTGCTGTCATAAATTTTTTCCGGTGCTCAAGTTTCTGTATTAGTGTTGCAGAAGTTAACCAGAAAGAAAATCTGTATTTTCAAGAAGCATAATGAATGAGAAAAGAACAAACTGTCATAGAGAACTTATCAAGCAGTTTTTCTTTTTAACTGATTTTATGAAATATTAATACCTACAAAAATAATTATACAAATAAACATGATGAATAGTGATACAAATATCTGTGTACATATAACTTCATTAACAAATATTATCATTATTTTTAAAGTCTCTGTCCCTCCCTCCTCAGAGGCAGTCAGTAGCCTGAATTTAGCATTTAATTTTCTGGAGTTTCACTACACTTGTTTCTATCTCTCCAGAGTTCTTTCCAGCCTTCACATGACAGAGCATTTCAAGAAAATGACAGCGCTTGTGTGGTGTGCTGGGGTAAAATGGAGCAGATTGCAGGGGGAAGGGTTTAAAGTGGCTCCATTTTGTTCCTGATAAAAAATGTTAAAGACAATCTGTTTAACATGCTATGGACTAAGCTGTGTCCCCCTCTACCCCGCACGCAAATGTTGCAGTCCTAACTCCCAGCACCTTGGAGTGTGGCTGTATTTGGAGACTGGGTCTTTAAAGAGGTGATTAAGATAAAATGAGGTCTTTTAGGTGGACCCGGACCCAATATGGCTGGTGTCCTTTTAATAGGGGTGAATCCTTTTAATACGGACGCACGGCGGCAAGACCCTGTGAAGACACAGGGAGCAGATGACCGTCTACACGCCCAGGAGACAGGCCTGAGAAGAAACCAACTGTGCCAGCACCTTGATCTTAGACTTCCAGCCTCCAGAGCTGAGAAAATAAATCTGTTCTTTCAGCCCCCCACCCCAGTCTGCGGTACTGTGACATGCAGTCTTAGCAAACTAACACAATCACTAAAATCAGAAACTGTGCACTGCAGGTAACACCTTTTAAGTCGTTTTTCACAGACATTCAAGAACAGCCCAGGTATACTCCTGGAGCTGTGTTTACCAGTGGTCCTTGTCAGGTTGCTCCTTAGGCCATGCTCTGCAGCCCGAGTCTGTCCAACTGCAACAGCTACCCAGGTGGCAGACCAACTGCTTGGCTGCACTCGGGGTATCACAAGAAGAGCGTCAGGCCTGGGGTGTAACTCCTGCTCACCCACTGCCAAGCTGAGGCTGTGCTATCAGATGCAACTGTCCTTGCAACTGTCCTTGGGCTGCCTTCCAAGGAGCCCCTGATGACACACAGGAGGCAACCAGCCTGGGGGCTCTGGCTGGCCCAGGGGTGAAGGGTCAACATCACTGAGGCATCTGCAGCACACCAGGGGGTGCCACACCATCCAAGCTGGCAAGCTCTTCCTTCAACAATAGTTTTGCAAGTGTTTGAATTTTATATAAATAGTTTCTTTAGCAACTTATTTTTTGTTGTTCTACATTATGCTCCTAACAGTTATCCATGCTGTTTGTTGCATGAGCTTTTATTCATTTTTTGTTTTTTTTCTCATTGTGCATATATGCCATAATTTCTTATCCATTCTTATGGGGAAGGATATCCGGGTCAATTCTATGAACATTTTGTGCATGTCTCTTAGAGTACCCATGAACATTTCTCTAGGACACAGGTGGCAAACACAAGGCCCGTGGGCCGAATCCGGCCCTCCACCTTGTTTTATCCAGCCTGGCACCTTGTTTCTACCCAGCGGCAGCGCCGAGCTCTCACTTAACTGCTAAGGAGTAGTTACATTTATACAGTCCTAAAATTACATTTGTCCCTTTGAGAGCAACGCGAGGCTGATGTGGCCCCGGTGAAAATGAGTCTGACACCCCTGCTCTAGGGTACATACTGAGGAGTAGAATGACTGGGTAACAAGATCTGTGTGCCTTCAACTTAAGTAGACAATGAAGTATTTCCCAAAATGACTGGATCAATTTATATGCTCCCTGTAGTATGTAAGTGTGCAAACTGCCCTAGATCCTTCCCGATACTTTATATTGTTCACTTTTTTTCATTTCTGGCAATCTGATAGGTGTGAAGGGATATTTCACTGGGGTTTAAATCTTCATTTCCTTGTTTACTAAAAAGGTTTAATACCTTTTTATGCAATTGTTGGACATCCTGGTTTCTGCTTCTGGGAGATGCCTGTTAGGACTTCAGTTTTCTACTGGTCAGTTTGTAAAGTTTGTTTATGTATTGTGGATACTAATCTTTTCTCAGTTATATATGTTGCAAATATTCTCTCCCAGTTTTGTGGAATGCCTTTTTACTCTCATTGAGGCATAAAAGTAGAATATTAATGGAAGTGTTTTCCATTACGCTTTGTGCCTTTTGATTTTTGGTTAATGAATCCTCTCCTAATAAAGGGGTATCTCTCAAACTGGGGTCCGCAAACCAGGTGGGCAGATTTCAGGATGTCCGTGAATCTTCTGAAATTATATGCAAAATTCTACATGAGTATATACATGTATTATTTTGGGAAGAAGGGCTAGAGTTTTCCCCAGACTTTCAAAAAGGTCTGTGATATAAAAACAAATTAAGAATCACTGCTATTGCCCTGGATGGGTAGCTCAGTTGGTTAGAATGTCGTCCTGATATACCAAGGTTGTGGATTTGATCCCCAATCAGGGCACATACAAGAATCAACCATTGAATACATAGGTAAGTGGAACAACAAATCAATGTGCATCTCTCTCTCCCCCTTCGTATTCTCTCTCTAAAATCAATAAATAAAAATTAAAAAAAAAAGAATCACTGCTATAAAGTTAGGATTAACATATAAGACATCATTTTAAAATTATGGTCCTTTGGTTTTGTCTCTCATGTTGCATGTACGGTAGGAAAGAATAAGCAACACTAAAGTAACACACATAAAGGAATTCTTGAAAGGGACAGATAAAGAAGGGCGGTAGACAAAAATAACGCAGCAGGTGCAGTGCATTAAGAGCATGCATTCTGAAGTAAAAGAGATCTGGTTCCCATCCTGGCTCTGCTGCCTGTGTGGCCTTGGGCAAGTTAATTTACATCTCTAAGCTTCAGATTCCTCCTCTGTACAATGGAGATAACAATACCTGCCTAATTGGGTTGTTTTAAGAATTATTACTACTCACAGCAAACATTCAGTGAGTGCTTACCATGTGTCAGATAATACGCTAAGCACTTTATGTGTTTACTACACTTAATCCTCTCAACTCTGTGAGGTAGCCACTATTATGAACCCCATTGTGCAGGTAAGGAAGTGCTTGAGATGAGCTATATAACTTGCCTAAGGGTCACAGAACAGTCGAGTGGGATGGAGGGATTTAAATACAGATAGTCTAATCTCCTAGCTGCAACAGCCTCACAAGACAGTAATTGTAAATAACAGTTACTGGCACACGGGAAATACTCCAACCATAGCTACTGAGAGCTACTTTAGCTCCTACTAAAGGAGAGGGAGCTTAGAAATGATTTTGGATAAGCTCTGAAATATAGAGAACAGCTAAAAAAAAAAAAGGTATGAAGGGGGATCCCCAACAACCCAGAATTTATTTATAAAAAATTGTCTATTTATTCTTAACATGTTTAAACTTCAGTAACCTTCCAAGTACTCTCCCTTTGATGCAATACACCTAGCAAGACTCCTTTTAGTGCTTCTGCCGTTTTTTGTTTCACCTCTTCCACATCGGCAAAACGTTTCCCTTTGAGGACTTTTTTCATCCAGGGTAACAAAAGAAATGTCACTCAGGAGGTGATAAGAGAATAGGGAAGGTGGGGTATGGGGGTCATACCATTTTTGGTCAAAAACTGCTGAACACCCAATGCAGTGTGGGCAGGTGTGCTCATAAATCACCCATCATGACGTAGGCAAACACACTGAAAGAGTCTTCAAAAAAATAATTCACTGAAGCTGAATGCAGCCTCTCACAACATCACCAGCTAGTGCATTGATACTGATGGGTTCCTAGAACACTCACCTACGGGGGGTAAGCCTGTACTACAAGGACCTCTCTGTCCAGGAGATAATTCCAGGTTTTCTGGGCATCCCCCCCCCCCCCATCTATGGGAGGAAAAAGAAGAATTAAAACCAGTTTTCTCCTAAAATTGGTGTTTCAATACTTTCTTGTTAAACCAGGCATTCCATAGGGAACCAGCAAATGTTTCAAGAGACGAAGGCAAAAAACTTACAAGTCACCACAACACTTCTGTAGTCTGTGCAAATAGCAAGTTGCAAATCCTTGCTCTGTGAACTGTTCTGGTAGGTGTACCCAAAGCTGTCCTTTACTGGCCTCACTTGAGGATTTTGTCTTTGACATGATGAGGTCTCTAACAGAGGCTGGCCCCCTACTTTTTTATTACTGTATAGATGATAAGATCCCCCTTCTCTTCAAATAAGCCTTGAATTCCACCTTTTCCTTCTCTGATTCCTGCCTGACATTTGCACAGATGGACTGAGACAAAAAAAAGGGGCTAAGATTGGAGCAAGGGGATTCTATTTGGGAAACTTACCTGCTCCAGCCTTTCAATGAGCTCTGCAGGAGTTAGGACCACCTCTTCACTACCCCCATCAGAGTCTTGTCCCATGAGATCCAGTTCCTCTGTCATCTTCTCTGAAACCTGGGACCTATTAAGAAAAGAACCAATACCCTTCTGCGTGTTTTCCATTTATTTGCAAGAATAGGCAACTACCTATCTACAACTGGGGTTGTAGAGGCTCATTGGCAGTGGCTAGAGAATTCATAAAGGTTGATTTTCAATTTTTTGCCTCTTCTTTCACACCTTAGATCATGTATCAGTTTCCCAAAGAGGTGACCCCTTGCATCTGGAATGGAGCACCTATCATACCAAGCAATAATTATTTGTCTTCCCGGTAGGAGGTTCTCTTCTCAGTGGCTGTGCTCATTTCAGTTCGAATATGAATCACGCATCTTCTCTGTGCCTGCCACTTCTAAGTACTGGGAACATAGTTACCCTACGTAGTCCCAGCGCTTAGCACAGCTCTTAACTCACAGCAAGCACTTAAAATTGTTGAGAGAACTAAACAATGCCTAATTTCCTAGGGTCGCAAGGCCCGGGAACATCAGACCACTGATCCTAAAGGCTTAAGGAGGTGTGTGGTGGGGGACGAGGGGAAGTCCCCAGAGCCTTAGAGGAACTGAAAGGATATTCCTCTAGCCCCTGTCCTCTCTCGGTGCCACAAGCACAGGGTAACCCCTCCCACAACACACACACACACACAGTCACACAAACTACCAGAGGTCCCACTCGGATGCTCACCTGGCAACTGGGAGGTAGAGAGGCCCTACAAGGTAGCAGGCGGTTAGGGCCGGAAGGTCGTGGGGAAGGAGCCCGGGCTCTTCTAAGTAGCACCTGGCAGCGAAACACTCTTTTCTGGCCTTTACAACCCACCAGACCCCTACACTTCTTAGCTACCGCGCTCCTCTTAGAAACGTCCCACTCGAGCACTATGTCACCGCGCACGGGGGCACTGACCAATCACGGCCAGGTGGCCCTCTGGCCCCGCCCTATGTGGGTGGGGTCATGCATCTCGAGGCGGCGGGAAGCTGTTCAGGGATAGCCCCGCCCACCTCTCAGACATCACTTGTGTGAGGTCCCGGCTGGCACCACCCAAGGATGGTCGGGAGGGGGCGCCTCGCCACCGCGGTTGAGGAGACGCAACGGTGTCTGCTTTCTGGCCACTGGGGCGTAATCATCCGAGGATGTCCTGGCCGATAGGGGGACCCACAGAAAAATGGCCTCTGTTAAGACTAGAGCACTTCATCTTTTGGGTCTTCTCCACCCACCGATTTTGGGTCTTCTGGTTCCTTCCTCTACGCTGGGGCTTCAGCTATGGCTGCTATTTCCAGGCCTGGGAACCCCTGAGAAATGCAGATCCTTAGGCCCCACCCGGACCTGCTGAGTCAGAAACTCTGGGGGTGGTGGTTCAACAGAATCACTAGGTGAGTCTGATGCAGGGAAGTTGGAGAACCACTGTTTTAGGCAATGCTTCCATCTTAGCTGCTTGACGCTCCAGGTTGTTTGGACATTCACTGCTTATGCTTTATACCTTTAATGTAGGGCAAAAGTATATACTGTATATATATGTATTTTTTCTTGTGTGATGTCAATATTTTTCTCTCTGAATTGCGGATGCTTTTTTCTCTGCTTTCTGTTTTCTGTGCTAAGTGTCACTTCTGGCTTCCATAGAAATATGTCTTCTCCATCAGTCTGAAGACTCTTCTTTGTGATGTTCCCTATGCCATATTGATTGATTAGGAAATAAAAGTTTGGCTAATTGACAGGTTGATAGTACCTGCCTGATTGCAATTATGTTATAAAAATAATTACAGCCCTGGATGTTGTGGCTCAATGGCTTAAGTGCTGGCCTGCAAACCAAAGGGTCGCTGGTTCGATTCCCAGTCAGGACGCATGTCTGGGTTGTGGACCAGGTCCCCAGTAGGGGGTGCGAGAGGCAACCATGCATTGATGTTTCTCTCCCTCTCTCTCTCCCTTCCATTCTGTCTAAAAAGTAAAAAATAAAATATTTAAAAACTAATTACAATAGAATATATGGAGTGGGAGAGTGGGCATATTTACAAAGGGCTATGGAAGCTGAGGGACTTCAAAAATGGATTCCAAAAGGAACGGACATTTGAGCTGCACCTTGCAGAATGAGTTTTGTTAATGACAAATAGATGGGCTTTTCAAGGTCTATTTCAGCTATGTGTTTCAGTAGTTTGGTAATCCAGTGGTTTTCAGTTATGGCAGATTTCATTCCCAAAGATAGCTGCTCTAATATAGATCTCATCCTACCTCCCCTTCTTACAATAGGATGCTGACACTTCTCCATCAAGAGGTGGGAGGTAGGGGGTGGGGCAGCCTGTATTCTCAACTCTTAAATCTGAAAAGACCTTTGTAACTGCCTCAACCAAGAAAATGTGGCTAAAGTGATGATGCTGTATGATTTCCCGAACTACGTCATAAAAGGTGGTGCAGCTTCTGCCTTGCTCTTCCCTGGGCCACATCCCTTGGAAGCGATGAGTTGATATGTAGGAAGTCTGGCTACCCCGCAGTTGCCATGCTGAAGGGTCCATGTGGAAATGTCATATAGAGATAGGGAGCGATGTCTGAGGAGCCCCAGCAGCCCTGGCCGTTCTGTCCCACAGGTGTCTGAATTGAGTGGGCCTTCAGATGATTCTAGCTCAGGCTTTGAGTAATCCCAGCTAACACGAAGCAGAGCTATCTCTGCATTACTCTACCCAGACTGCAGATTTGTGAGCAAAATATTGTTTTAAGCCCCTGAGTTTTAGGGTGGTTTGTTGTGCAGCATTAGGAGACGAGAATATTAGATCACTGGACTATGTGTGAACACAGTCTCATTCTTCTATAATTCTCATTACTACCTAGCTTTTCAGTGGTCTTTATTCATATTCCTTAAATGACAGAGGTTTGCATTCAAGTACCAATAACTTCTCTACACAATTACCAAATAGCTTACTCATTCAGAAACTTCCCTTCTCCGGAGCCAACTGCCTTCTCCAGTCTCCCACTGCAACTCTCCTGGGAAGGTGGAGTCCATCTTCTGCGTCCTTACTTAATAGAGGTTCGACCTAAACGAGTCACTTCTCTGGGCTTCAGTTGCACCACCTGATAACTGAGAACAACATGTGTCTTCCTGAAGACAAAGGGATAGAGCAAAAACTGGGGGAGGGGCTTTCACTTCTCAGGTCTTTGATTTCGACTAATACTCATTAGACAAAACCACTTCAGAGTAAAAAGGGTTGGCAGAGAAAGATTTCTGCCATGTAAAGAAGGAGAGTTTAAGGAGAGGTCTAGAAAGAGTGTGTCGAGGTTGCTGGAGGAAGCAGCACAAACTTGTGGTGACACTGTTGGCCACATGGCATTAGAAAGTTCAGAAATGTGGGAGTAGAGACAGGTCATAAGTTACATTATGTTGGAATGAACAGAAAAATCGGGAACATCTGATTAATGTGCACCCATGGTTAAAAAGTGTTAAAAATAACTAAATAACTGCCCTGGCCGGGTGGCTCAGTTGGTTGGAACATCTTGCACACCAAAGGGGTGCGGGGTCCGATTCACAGGGCACACACCTAGGCTGCGGGTTTGATCCTCAGTCAGGCGTGTTTGGGAGGCAGCTGATTGATGTTCCTCTCTCTCTCTCCCCCTCCCTCTCTCTAAAATCCATAAACACAGCCTCAGGTGAGGATTTAAAAAAGTTATGCTAACAAGGATTCAGACAAGTTAAATATAAAGGTACTAACATAGCAAGAGGAAAACGCAATTGCCTTAAGCTGAAGAGGACACAGAAAATAGAATCCTATGCCATTGAGAAAAGCGAAAAGTCAGTGCAACTTCCAGATAGTGCTCGGCGAGGAAATTAAGTGCAGTTCAAGACGCAGCTAAACTATTTGTGGATGGCTATAGAAATATGCATTAATAAGAATGAAACTAATTCTTTTCAATCAACAAGGAGAAAAGATAAAATATTCATATCCATGCAATATTGTGAGCCTTTTTGCAGGAGGATGCTTTTGAAATACAAGGTAATATCATCAGTATTGTTTTCATATCATCACTGCCCTTGCTCATTTGGCCAACAGCTGTTTCTCACTGTTCCCTTCCTTTGAATGTCATCACATTTTTGGTCTCACTATCCTAAGAACCAAAGCATTAAGTTTTGGGGAGTGTACAATTTAAGCAAAGTTTAACCCCCAGTTGTTCTGAATAAACGAAGATTTGGAGTAAAGATAGGAAAGTAAGAGGGCAACTTGGATTTTTAAAGAAGGCAGAAAAGTAATCTTAGAATATTTTCTTTTAGTCTCACAAGGAATCTACTGACTGCTGAGTTAGCGAGTATTTTTCTGGCCCGTGGTGAAACCTCTTCCTTGCTTGTATGGCTGAGAAGCTGAAGAACTCCGGAGGCCAGGGCCAGGCTTGAATCTTCCTGACAGGGGTAAAATCTGGGCTGTTCATGATATCCCTAATTCCTTTTCCCCACAAACTTTAGCTTCTCGTCCTGTACTCAAATCCCGTTGTGATTGCAAGCACATTAAATTCACCCACATGTGAAAGGGGTAAACTTTTCAAAGCTAAGTTTTGATATCACAATTTCGAGAGTTTTAACAGATAAAGATGAAATACATGGATTTGTAATATTAACTAAAAGAAAAGTACGTCCAAAGTGTTAATGTTCTCCATTTTTTCCTACCCGCTCTCTTATAGGAACACTGTAGGACACTCCTTCCCTTCACTGGGTGGTGATGTGCTCCTAGTTTCTGGCATGGACGCAGAAGCCCTACCCCCACCTCTGAATTTCAGCTTCTCAGGGTTAATAGGATGCTTTTCTTTTTCTTTTTTCTTTTCTCTCTCTCATGGCTACAGAATCAGTGTTAGGAATAACAGAATAAAGGTCAGTTCGCTGTGGAGGGGTACTCCTATCTTCCGAAAAGAAAGCTGATCGGGACACCTGGCTTCGAATTCAGCTCTAACAAAGACTTGTAGATGCCGCCTGTCCTCACCGCGTCAATGAGGAAGCAGAGGCATTGAGACCTGCCAAAGGCTGCAGCCTCCCCAAGCGAAGAGTAAGATGATCTTCTCTCATTCCAGCATTACTGTTTTACACCCCCGGAGATTTCCCTTGGCAAAGAGTAAACAGAACACCTGTAGGCCAGCACCTCATTGCCCTCAGGCTGGGACAGCTGCACTGAAGAGAAGGCTGTTGGAGGCTGGAGTCAAGTCCCTTGAGAGAAGCAGGGAGGCCATCGGGAGCTCGTGTGATGTCAGTGACTCTGAAAACAGTGCTGCTGGTTTTCTTGTAGTTTAGGGTCTCCTCCCTTAACACTCTGCTCCAGTCGTGTCGAACGACTTAAGGAGATGAGGTATTTTGCCTCCTTTCTTTGCACATTCTGTCCCCTCTTCCTAGGCTTCTCTCATTCCCTTGAACCACCTGCTGGACTCCTACACATCCTTTAAGACTCAGCAAAGTAACTCTTCCTCTGCGAAACTGTCCGGAATATACCACCCCTTAGTCAGGTCACCAGCACACCCTATACTCTTCTGATAAAGCATTTATCACGTTATATTGCAGTTTTAACATGCTTATTTCTCCTATTAGATTATGAATTCCTCAAAGGCGTCCCCCAAATCTATTGCAGGGCTGATCACTCATGCACACGTTTCTTTCTTCATTGAACAAATATTTGTTGAGCACCTAGTGATTTCTGAGTATCTCCTACCAGACCCTGTGTAGGTGCTGAAGATAAAGCAGTGAATAGGAAGCACAGACCTGTGCTGGGAGTTGGACAAGAAACAAATAACAACTCTTTGTCAGGTGGTGAAAAAATAAAGCTGGGTAACAGAATATTGAGGTTGGGACAGGCGACAGTCCATTTGGACGGCTGTAACAAAATGCCATAGATTAGGTGACTTACAAAGGACAGAAATTCACTCTTCATTGTTCTGGAGGCTGGGGTGTCCAAGATCATGGCATTGACAGAGTCAGTGTCTGGTGAGGGCACCTATCCCAGGTGGCTGTCTTCCCACCTGACACATGAGGGACATGGCAGGAGAGCTTTCTGGGCCACTTTTATAAGGGCACTAATCTCATTTCTGAGGGCCCTGCTCTCGTGCACTAATCCCCTCCCAAAGGTCCCCCACCTCCTAATGCTATCACTTTGGGGGTTAGGATGTTAATACTACATGAATTTGGGAGAAACACAAACATTTGTCCTACGGCAGCCTCCAGGAGGAGGTGGCACGTGACATCGTTTGCAGGAAAAATGAGTGAGTCCCAGGAGAGGTGGGTGTGAAACATTGAGGAGAAAAAACTCTGTTGACATTTGCTCATCACAGAATATACGGCCATGGATTTTGCTTTTTTAAAAAAGTGAATTTATCTTCTGAAATCTATGGCCACTACAGCATTTAACAAGTAGGACAATTTTCCTAATGATTTTTCTGGGTAAGAGTCAAAGAGAAATGTGACCGTTCCATCAAGAAATTTGTGTGCCTTTATTTCAGGGGCATCTGATGAAAAGCTCACGTCTAGTTTCCAGGCAGGCCTTCGTGTTTATTAGGGTCCATGTGATTTACTCTGGGGGACTGCCTCTAGGTCTAAATGAAAACCAGGCCAAACTGGGTATTTCTAAATGCTTACAGCTTAGGGCAATGCTCTTTTTTGCTTTTAAATATACAGCCATAGGAAAAGGTTTGACTATAATCACAGGAAAAAGATATAGGGCAGCCTTGCCCAAGAGTGCACCGTGTATGAAAATTCTACTCATTGTTTTTTCATTTCATGTCCTACCTTTAGTTGTGTTCACGGATCATAGATATGGCACCATTTGGAGAATGTCACGTAACTAATAAAACGGGTCATTCCACTTCAGACTGAGGATTTTTGAAATAATTTTTCTGTGTAGGGACAACTCTTTGACTATAATTGAGATTCATCTATATGTAGGTAGTGGTTTTCTTGAGCTGATGATAATGGTAAGATTTATTTTAAAATTTTCTTAAGTTCCAAACTTTCTAGTTAGTTACAGAGATGGAACTGTTTTATAATTGTTATCATTTTATTTTCATTTCTATATGAAGCATCTATAAATTATACACATCTTGAGATGTCAGTAGTTGAAACAATAAAATGCCTGGATTAATATAAAAATGCGAAATTTAAAGCTTTTTGACATCTTAAGAACGCTGGCATTATGTCTAGGTTTCCTCGTTCAAACTTCTTACGGGTTTCTCACTGGTGACACCAAGCATCTACCTGAACTGGGTACTCACCCTCTATCAGAAGGCTAAAGAAAGAATGGGCTGACTATGTTCCATGTCACGTAACATTATCTGGGCATTTTACTATTTATAATAATTCCACCTAGGGAGGATCCCAAAGTGATGAAACTATTCGGTTTCTCAGTTTATGTTTGGTTCAGTTATGAAATTATTTCCTGCTGAAAACACTGGAATCTGGTCCCACAATTGTGTTAACTGTGGGTATTTTTTGAACCAAGAACCAGAGGCCCTGGGCTGTTCTGTGTATCGTGGCCGATCTTGCTCGTGGCCGATCTTGCTGCGAGCAGGTGTCACTCTGAGGTGCTAACTCGTTAGCATCGGTAAGGTTTGGACGTGACCCCTGGAGCTCCGTGAAGGCTGGAATTACTTTGGACTCTCCCTTGCTTGTGGGGAAGTGAGATCATATTTTCCAGTCAGCCTTTCTTTGTTTCATCTTAGACATGTTTACTCTAAGTGAGAAATTCAGCTTGACCCTGAACTTTACCCTTGGCTATATGCTGCTTCTAGGCTGGAAGTTCATTAATTTATCTTAGAGGCCTACTCACACACCTGTAAGCAGGAAAAAGCCGTTTGTCCACATTTTCCACTTTTTTTTTTCCTTTTTCTGTTTTGTATAATGAGAATAAGCAGAGCTCAAAGGCTAGGGACTCTTGATAATCAATGACCAAGTAGAAGACTAGACCTGAAGGCTTTGAGGAAATTGTAAATAGAGACCCGAGTGAAATCCCAGTGAGTGGTGATAACTGTGTCCAAATTATCAAAGCCCGTCATGATACTGATGGTTTAAGTGGTGTGCATAGTATTTAGATATGGTCATTTATATTGACAAATACATGTGGTTGTTTTTATAAAAATTTGAGGGACATTTGAAAACGTATGGAAAATAAGAAGAAATTTGTTCACTCTAAGCTCTGTGCTCCCCTTCCCGATCCCATCCCTCTTCCCCCTCTCTACAGGTCGCCACAATTTGGTGTTTGTTGTTCGCAGGCATACTTACGTATCTTTCCACATATGCACGTGTCAGTGATATGTGCATTGTGTGTATATGCCTCTGTGCCTATAAACTAGGGCAGCTCATGGAATGTAACCCTAAAGCAACTTCACTTTTGTCTCCAATATTGTTTTCGTCTGTTTCCATTTACTTACTGAGTATAATTCTTCCCCTGTTCTGGAATGAAAGCTGAGCAAAGTCCATGATGACTCTTGTCATTCTGTGATTGCAAAAAAAGTTCTATGTTCTCTTTAAGTCACCAAACACAGTCCCAATTCAGTAATTAAAATGTCCAGCTTTATAATCAAAACCGCCTCTGGGGAACACTGCCATGTTGGGTGGCAATATGGCTGCTGTTGGGAATTACGGCTTCTTATATTTTCTACCCTGAAGTAGTCCCTCCATATCATTCTGTTTTAAGATCTCTTTCTGCAATATTAAAAATACCCAAAACATGCTGTTAGACGTTCCCCTTCCTAATTGTTTAACTGAAACACTCTGCATTTTAAAATTAGAGAGTAACATGTACATACACTACAGTTGCTTTTTCAAGCACATCATCCTTCAAACATCTAAATTAGGAATTGTACAAAGGAAAACATTTGTACTTTGTATGAGATGCACAAAGATGTGTAAAAGTTGTTACACTAATCCTTTAATTGGTAAGAAAAGGTTGCATTACATCCATGTTTCTGAGTCCTTGTGTATCGCAGAATCTGACCTACTATAGGTATGTTGTTTGGCATTTGGTTGTTTCCAGACGACTAATTGCCGGAACATTTTGGATAAAACATTATGTTCATTTCCTGGTAACAAACTGGTCCGTGAAAATAAGAGGTAGGAGAGTATATACGTGAACAGGAACATTACGATCAAGAACAGATCTGGCAGCCAATGGACTGATCCTTAGCCCCCACTCCCACTTTTCTTTTTAAAGAACTCTTCGCAAGTAAAACAAGGAGTTTTCCAAAGACAAGGTGGTTGAGTCATCGGAAGATTAAAGAACTCGGCTCCACGGTGGAAGGAACGTGACAGCACAAGGTTAAGGGAGTTCTAACGAGGTCAACACAGTGCTCGGATACTGTTTTTCAAAAAATAAAAGAAACTCTCCTGGCATAAACTTGTTTTACCTTGACAATGACGCTTAGCATAAATATTTGGTTGCCCCTGATTTATAAAATTATTTCTGTATGTGAAACGGAGGCTTAAAAATATTTTTAAAAATTTTTAGTCTTTTTTTTTAAAGTTGAATTGATTGGGGCGACAGTTTAATAAAGCCATAAGGTTTCAAGGGTACAGCTCTGTCACACATCACGGGCATACTGCAGTGTGCGCTTATAAAGCAGGCATTCCGTTCTCATAGGCCTTCCTGGTTTTAGGCAGAACTTCTGCTCCATTTGAGGTATACGGAAAGGTCTTAGGATACCATCCGGAAGAGCCACCATCTTTATTTTGGTTATGTAACTTTGTTGACTAATTTTGGAGCAAAGTACACATACCACTGTATTCCTAAACCCTCCTAGAACTTCGGTGGTCCAGACCTCCATTTTAGCATCCCTAATTCATGGCAAAGAAGGCACTGATCAGATGTTTGCTACCTTCGCCACATTTCCAAGTTTCGGGTGCTGCGGAAGAATAAAGCTCTTCAGTTTTCACCCATTTGCAGATTAAAGTTAGTCACTGGGCATATTAGTGACGTTTACCTTCCAGCCAAGCACCAGTGAGGATGCGGATCACTTTGGCTTATTCCCGTTATTATCTGCACTATGGAGTAGTCTCTGGTGATTAATCACAGGACTGATGCATTTGAGCTGCTAAAGGTGTGACAGGCACATTTCTCAGTTTCTTGTAACTTTGTTTGTAGAGAAACCTAGCAGTAAGGGTTTAAATGAATACAGAGTATCATTCACACTTTATTAGATCGGAGAGAACTTTGAAAAGTGAACCTTTCTAAAAGGGAACTTTTATCTGTATTAAGTCAAAGTTAAAAGAATTAAGGAGAAACACACTTTAAAATATTTCCTAGCTTTAATCATGACTAGATTTAACATCACATACTGGCAATGTCAATGATACACAGAATTATAAAAGGACAAAGTGAGTGGGAGGCATATTTGCTATTTACATTACCTCTTTTCCCTGGGAATTAGAGAAGAAAGGTCATTCGAATCCTTGAAAGTAGTTAACTTTAGGCAAAAATCCACTCCAGTGGAGGATGAGCCAGATTATCATCTTCCAGTCTTAAAATAAGACTTTACAAATCACTATCTTATCAAGTCAAACATCTTACTAATCAAGATGTAGTAAAGTAACTGTCATTGACCTGGCAACTTGTATTTCATGCACTTAACAAATACTTGGGTGCTAATTGTATACAGCACAGAGTACAATGCTTGGGGGTAGTTAGGGACGAATGCAAGCACCCCTAGAAGCGATCTCCGATCTCCGTGCTTATGGAATTCACAGCCTCCACTGTTGGGGTGAGTGCGGAGAGGGAAGCACGGCAAGGGGAAGGGGAGGTAAGTGTGTAAATCAAATGCAGTACTAGTACTCTGACCTTTTTACATGAAATCCAAATAAACAGAACAAGAGATGAAGCATAGTAGTAGTACTCTTGAGAAACTATGACTTCAGCTTATGCCAGGAGCCAGGGCCAAGTGGAATATGGAAGGAACTTGGCTACACATGAGTATTATTTACTGTTTCATTTGGGTAGGAAAAGAGAATCTGAAAGTTTCACAAAAAAACCCCCAATCTCACAAAAGAAAAAATTGGATTATGGATAAAACTGTATTTTACAAACTGTTAATCTCTACAAATGCATTTCACTTTTTAAAAAGGAAGTGATCAGATTACCCCAGAAAGTAACTGTGATAATTTTTTCC
This sequence comes from Macrotus californicus, assembly GCA_007922815.1. Lineage (NCBI taxonomy): Eukaryota > Metazoa > Chordata > Mammalia > Chiroptera > Phyllostomidae > Macrotus > Macrotus californicus. The sequence continues at coordinate 1,106 of VMDR010013089.1, read as the reverse complement.
TAATGAAACATTCCAATCTATTTTTTTAGTTGAATGTACTTTTGACTATTAGGGACTATTTCTTGGTTCTTACCTATTTAGCTAACATCTGCTCTTATAAGACACAGCATGTAAAAATCTGAAAAGTGTGACAAACTATATAAATGTTAAGATTTCTGTTTAAAAGTACAAAGCTATACTGTACCAGTGATTCTAGTACTCTACTATTGTCTCTCCGCCAAATTTAATGTCACATCATTCATTGTGTCCCCAACGCACAGCAAACATGACACACAGGCAATTTGTTTAAGAAAAGTTTTACTAATGTGTTAATATTTCAGCAAAATTATTGCAACAGGTTTAAAAGGCAGACAAACACATTATTATAGCCTATAAAATAACAAATGTTTTATACAATTAAAATATTACACAGACCTATGGGATTTACTGAATAACTAACAGACCCATAAAAGAAATTAAATCTGAAAGATTAAATCCAATATTAGCACCTACAATATCTCTGAAAGTAAAACTTCTTACTGTTTCATTCTCACCTAATATATGTAACTCTCCCAAATATGGTGCTCTCAAACCTCAAAGAGGAATGAAAAGCATAAGAAGCCCAATACTAAAAACATACAGCCACAAAAGAATGAGGAGTTTGACACAGACTTGAGAATTTTAGTTGGAAATCACTTTACTTACTGTACTTGAACCAATCATGAAGTTCCTGTGCAATGAATACTGTGTACACACACACACACACACACACATACATACATACATACATGGAAAGTCTATGAATTATAAGGTTTGCCAGTAGGGATAGTTAAAAATTAGCAATATACAGTATTATTCCTATCAAATTTTTTCTCATAAGTTATATTTATAACAAAACTATAACTAAAATATTTATTACACTTGCTCATTACACTTTCAGGGACACAGCAGGGGCATTTATGTATTTGATGGTTTAGCATCCACTTTATTGTGCTTACTTACTTTATTAAGGAACAAGCAACACATATCACATCTTCCTAACATTCAAGGTAATGCAATAATAGCAAACTTCTCCAAACAAAAATAACTGGAAATTGTATTAAATACTGCTTTATTAGAAATAATTG
>VMDR010013088.1:0-25516 GCA_007922815.1 Macrotus californicus | reverse complement strand
CAAAAAAGAAGCAAATGAAATTCTAAAGAAAACAATGAATGAAATATAAAATGCAATAGAGGCCATCAACATTAAAATGAATCAAACAGAAGGAAAAATCTGAATCAGAAGGCAGAATCTATGAAATTATCCAGTCAGAAGGGAACAGACAAAGAAAGAATGAAGAGTAAAGAAAGTCCACATTATTTCTGAAAAACCATCACAAAAAGCAACCTGCATTTTATTGGATTCACAGAAGGAGAAGAGAGGGAGAGGAGAACAGAAAACGCATTTAAATAAATAATGCTACAGAACTTCCCAAATCTGGGGAGACATTTGGATATCCAAGTTCATGAAGCTCCACAGGTCACCAGACAAATTCAACTTAAAGAGACCATCACCAAGACATGTTATTAAAAAACTGTCCAATCAAATACAAAGAGAGAATGTTAAAAGCAGCAAGAAAAAAAGATGTTTTTAATTTACAAGAGAACCCCTATAAGGCTATAGGTGGATTTCTCAGCAGAAAATATAGGCCATGGGTGTGTGTGTGTGTGTGTGGAGAGAGAGAGAGAGAGAACGTTATATTCAAAATAATAAATGTAAAAGAAAAAAAAAAACCCTGCACACAAAGAATACCTCATTCAGCAAAGTTGTCCTTTAGAAATGAGAGATACATACTTTCCAAGACAAATAAAAACTGAGGGAGTTCAGCACCACTAGACCTGCCTTATAAGAAATTCTAAAAGGAATTTGTCAAGCTGAAATAAAATTACGGTAATTAGTAACATGGAAACATATACAATGTACAAAACCAGTGAAGGTAGGTATATAGTCAAATTCAGGATACTCTAGTACTGTCATATGGTAGTATGTTAACCACTTAACTAGAGTATAAAATTAAAATATCTATCATAAAATAATATGTGAAAGAATGAATACACAGTGTAAGACAGGCACATTCTGACATCAAAAATATAAAAAGGGGAGTAAAAGGGTAGAGTGTTTGCATTCAAAGTTAAGTTGCTAGCATAAAATAGGCTGTTATTTCTATAAGATGTTTCATGTTAGCCTCATGGTAACCTCAAAGCAAAAACCTGCAGTAGCTATGCAAAGATATAGAGAAGGGAATCTAAGCATACCACTGTAGAAAATCATCAGTATGCAAAGTAAGGCATGACAGAGGGAGAAAAAAAATAAGAAAACTACAAAAACATCAGAAAACACTAAGATGGCATTAGTACATCTTTACCTATGAATAATTACTGTTAATGTAAATGGATTAAACTTTCAAAATCAGAAGGCATAGACTGGATGGATGGGTATAAAAACAGAAGCCAATTATATGCTGCCATCAGAGACTTACTTCAGCTCTAAGAACATGCATAGGCTCAAAGTGAAGAGATATAAAAAGATAACCCATGCAAGCGGAACCAAAAGAGAGCAGGAGTAGCCATACTTACTTATATTGGACGAAATAGACTAAAGCCAAAAATTATAACAAGAACAAAGATAGGCATTACATAATGACAAAGGGGTCAATTTATCAAGAGGATATAAAACTCATAAATATATAGGCACCCAACATCAGAACACCTAAATATATTAAGCAAATACTAACAGATTTGAAGGGAGAAATAGACAACAATCGAATGACAGTTGGGGACATCAATACCACTTTCAACAAAGGATTGGATAGATCATCCAGACAGAAAATCAATAAGAAAATGTTGGTCTTGAACTATATTTCAGCCAAATTGAACTAACAAACATATACATAATTTTCCATTCAACAGTACAGGAAACACATTCTTCTCAAGTGGACATGGAACAGTCTCCAGGATTGGTCATATGATATGTCACAAAATAAGTCTTAGCAAATTGAAGAAGATTAAAATTATACCAAGTATCTTTTGTGACCTCAGTTGTATGAAACTAGAAATCAAATACAGAAAAAAAAGCTGGAAAATAAACTATGTGGAAATTAAACAACACTCCTGAACAACCAATGGGTCCAAGGTAAAGTCAAAAGAAAATTTGTTTTTTAAATCTTGAAATAAATGAGAATGGGAACACAACATACCAAAACTTATGGGGTGCAGCAAAAGAAATTCTAAGAAGAAAGTTTATGGTGATAAATGCCTACATTAAGAAAAAAGAAAGATCTCAAAAAAAAAACAACATGTAACTTTATATCTCTGGGAACTAAAAAGCAGAAGAAAATAAACACACAGTTAGCATAAGGAAGGGAATAATAAATACTGGAGTAGAAATAAATGACAGAGAACACAAAAAAACATAGAAAAGAATAACAAAACTATGAGCTATTTTTAAGGACAATTTTAAAAATGACAAACCTTTAGCTATACTAAGAGAAAAAGAGAGAAGACTCAAATAAAATAAAAATGAAAAAGATGGATACAACTATTCTCAAAAAATATAAGCAAATCAAATTCAAGAGTACATTAAAATGATCATACACCATGATTCACTAAGTTTTATTCCTGTAGTATAAGGATGGTTTAATATATGCAATCAATAAATATTGTCCTGGCTGGTGTAGCTCAGTGAATTGAGTGTGGGGTTGTCGGTTCAATTCCCAGTTAGGGCACAAGCCTGGGTTGCAGGCCACATCCCCAGCAGGGTCCTCGAGAGGCAACAACATATTGATGTTTCTCTCCCTCTTTTTCTCCTTCTCTTCCCTTCCCCTCTCTCTAAAAATAAATAAATAAAATCTTTTAAAAATAAAGAAATATGATGCACCACATAGGAAAATGAAAATCATAATAACTCCAACAGAAGCAAAATAAATAAAAAATAACATTTTTCGTGATATTATCTTCCAGCAAATTGAGTATAGAAGAGATATATTTTAACATAATAAAGCCATATATTAGAAGCCTACAGCTGACATTATATTCAATGGTCAAATGTTAAAAGCTTTTACACTAAGTTCAGAAACAAAACTAGAGTGCTCCCTTTTACCATCTTATTCAGCATAGTACTGGAAATATTAGCCAGAGCAACCAGGCAAGAAAATGAAAGAAAATGCATCTAAATTGGAAAGGAAGAAGTAACATTTATCTTGTTTGTATGGAACTACAGAAGACCCCAAATTCCAAGGCAATCTTGAGAAAGAACAAAGCACCACAATTCTTGATTTCAAAGTATATTAAAAAGCTATAGTAATCAAATAACATGGTACCAGCATAAAAAAAGAGGCACATAAATCATGGAATTGGAAGCCCAGAAACAAATCTTTATCTATGTAGGCAACTAACATTTGACAAGGAAGTCAATAATAGTCAAAGGGGGAAGGATAGTCTCTTTAATAAATGATGTCGGGAAAACTGGATATCCACATGCAGAAAAATAAAATTAGACCCATATCTTACAAAACTCAAAGGAAATTAACTTGAAATAGATTAAAGCCTTGAACATAATACCTGAAACCACAAAACTCCTAGGAGAAAACATGGAAAAATGTCCTTCACATTGGTCTTGGCAATGAGTTTTGGAGATGAGACCAAGAGCACAAGCAACAGAAACAAAAATAAACAAATGAAATTACACTGAAAAGTCAAAAACCTGTATAGCAAAACAATCAACGAAATGAGAAGGTAACCAACAAAATGGGGGGAAATGTTGGCAAAACGTATAGCTGATAAGGAGTTAACATAGACATATATAAAGAACCCATACAAATAAATAGCGAAAATACACATCTGCTTTAAAAACAATGGGTGGAGAAACTGAATAGACATCTTTCCAAAAAAAACATATAAGTGGCCAAAATTTACATGGAAGTGTGCTCAACATTACTAATCATCAGGGAAATGCAAATAAAAACCAAAATGAGATATCACCTCATACGTGTTAGAGTGGCTATTATCACAAAGATAAGAGAGAACATGTGCTGACAAAGAGGTAGAGAAAAGGGACCCTTAGACAATGTTGGTGGAAATGTAAACTGGTACAGTCACTACAGAAAGCAGTATGGAGTTTTCTCAAAAAAATTAAAAATAGACCTACCATGTGATCCAGCATTTCCACTGCTGAATATATATTTAAAGAAGTGAAATCAGGATCTTGAAGAGATATCTGTACTTTCATATTCATTGCAGAATTACCTACAATAACCAAGACATGAAAAGAATCTGTGTGTCTGTCTATGGATAAATGGATAAAAATATATTGTATATATACATTTATGTGTACATATGTATATAAATGTATATATGTGTGTATATATGTGTAATTCAGCTATGAGAAAGAAGTAAATCCTGCCATTTGTGTCATCATGGATTAGTCTTGAAAGCATTATGCTGAGGGAAACAAGCCAGACAGAGACAGGCGACTCTAATATCACTTACACATGGTCTAACAAAGCTCATAGAGACAGAGAGGGGTCTCTAGGGACTGGAGGGTGGGGTAAATGGGAAATTGGTCAAAAGGCACAAACTTCCAGTTGTAAGATAAGTTCGGGGGATCCAATATAGAGCGTGGTGACTATAATTAACAATACTGTCTGATGTACTTGAAAGTTGCTAAGAAAATAAATCTTACATGTTTCACCACAGAAAAGAAATGGTAATTATGTGACATGATGAAAGTGTTAACCGACCCTACTGTGGTAATCATTTGGTAGTATGTAGTTATATCACATTATCATATTGTATACCTTAAATTTACACAATATTAGATGTCAATTATATCTGAATAAAGTTGAGGTGTGTATTGCCTTAAGGGAAAGAAGGGGTCACAGAAAACTCCAGGTTCCAACGGATAGTGGTTTCTGGCATAAAAGGTACTCAACACAGGCTCACTGAAAGTCCTCACTTCAACACTGATACCCTGTGAGCACTTTAAAATGCCCTTTGGGAACATTAGGACTCCTCAAAGAGTTGAAAGGGGAATTCAATAGATTTTTGAGGTTGCTGACCTATTTAAGTTTATGTAAGGACTTTTTTCAATCCAATTATTTTCCTTATATTTCTGAATCACATTGTCTTCTTTCTGGTGCATCTATTTGTATGGGTAAACAAGTACCTTTCTAGAAATCAATGAATAGCCACCTATCAGGAGAAAAATAATTACACTCAGAACTGGATACAAAATTACATGGATTAATTTATTCCCCACTATTTATTGGGGACCTAATATATTCCAGAACTTGTATTAGGTACTGGAGATAAAACGTTGTGCAAAACAAAAATTATATTTCCTAAGACATTTCCAGATTTTGGGTGGGCGAGGTAAGTAATAAGAATCTCTCTTCTCTCCCGCCTCGCTCTCTCTCACACACATACAGACATACACTATAAATGTTCTCTGCACAGGTTGCTATGAACACATGTAACGTGAAGAACCATCAGGAGCCCAGGAGGTTTTTCTGTTGAGGTGAAAATGCAGTTGACCCAGTAAGGATGAGAAGGACTTACCTGAGCAGACTGGAGGAGAGAGGGGGTTAAGGACAGTAAATACAAATACTGTGGCTTCCCTAAAGCAAGAGGGAAGACCACCATTACAGAGAAAACCTTCATGTACAACTTTAACCTTCTCATATATATCATTTTAATTGATTACTATTTTTTTCAGGTATGGGGAATCTTCATACATACAATTGAATGCAAGCCAGTATAACTGCTGATCATCTTACACACACATTTACACACAAAATTCCCCAACCTGAATGCAGCACATCTGAATGAGTCTCTGATGACATAGTTCTCCATTTAGAATCTCCAGGGCGAGCGAGGGCCACAGGATGTGTATTCTAAACAAATTCCCCAGGTAATCTCTCAAAAAGGAATGAATCCAAAACAGAACACGTGGTTCTTCCAAATGTCTTTATCTCCATAAATGGCACCATCAAACTTGACTCAAATTGGAAACCTAGGATTTATCTGGGCCTTCCTCTCCCTCGTCATCCCCACACAATCCATCAGCAAGTTGCATCATTTCCACTGTGGATCAAATATGCATCCAGTGCTCTCAGGCTTTCATCCCACCTTTCTCAAGCCCCTGTTACTGCTCTAACTACTCTACAGTAGCCCCTAACCATGCAACAACAGCTCCCAATGGGCCTGTGTTTCCTACTTTCCCCACATAGATGCTGAGGTGATATTATACAAGCACACACACACACAACCTATCATTCCACAGCCTATTTGTAGCTTTTGACTCATTTTAAGTTAATTAATCCAGACAACTCTCCCTTGGGGTAAGGACTTCTTGGACTCTAATTTACAGGTCCCTATGCCCAGACACAGGGAGCACACAAGGTCACTAGAGGCGCAGCCCGGATATTAACCAGAGGTCTCACTCTGAAACCTGCAAGCTCAGTCTCTGAGCTATAAACCACCTTCAGTAAATACCATTTTTATTGAATTCTAAGATGCACACTGTTTCACTTAAGCAATTTTGGAATTGAAGTCGTGCCTTGCAATCAATGGCATGTCAGTTTAATTGGCATCATTTTCCTTGTGGTACGTAAAATAACAGCATGCCTTACCACTGAGGGCTCTTAGAGTTGGCAAAATGCAGTGCTTGTTGAATGAATGGGTGGGAGCAGGTCAGGGGGCCTGCCCTGGGCATTTCTGCTTTAGTTTCTACATCCAGGGGAACAACACATGCACAATACTTTGAATCCTTTGGAAAATACAGACCTATATAACTATTCTTAAAGCCATCAATTATTTATGGCTCCAATAAATTATATTTTCACATACTTAATTAAAAAAACAAAGAGAAAGTTACATTCGAGTAACCTACCCTTTGCTTAACATTTCTGGATGACTATTAAACATTTGCAAACAAATATTTTTTCCCAGCTGCTACTGAGAGATCTTTTAAGGCATTCAGCTCATCCCATTTTACACGCTTCTAGGTAGTTTGAGCAAATTATCCTAATTTTAGTCACCATTATCATCCTTTTCTGTGAGTCACATACTTCTAAACATACTCCAGTGTTTTCCTGTGTTAAAAGAAAATCTTCATCAGGTAAATATGATTCCTGCCTCTCTATTGGTTTGCATGTATTTTATTGGTTACTTTATGTGGATGATGTTGATTGGACACTTGGGGGTTTATAGCATCATGGTAAGTGAGTGAGGAATATCTACCTATACAATCGTACACCAGTAAAAGTATTACAAATAAAAATTTATACTCACCTCTTCTTTGTAGTTTAAGAAGCACTTTTACATATTGCGTCTCATTTAATTCTCTTTAAAGCTCTCCATAACTATATAGGGAGAGACACAGCCTTCCACACACTGCATCTTCACAATCATACGTCTCTGTGAACACTCTCTGGGCTCTGAAATGACTACTTTACCGGGTCAAACGTCATGAATTAGCCAAGGAGACATTGGGTCACGTATCTCAGCAAATTCTGGAAGTGCTCTTCTGAGTAGTAATGAACCTGCATCTGCAGAACAGAGCTTACCAACACGGGTTCCATGCCCCCGCCATACAAAGACTGGGTCAGAGAAAATCAATAGGGCAGGGCCCGGGCAACTAGAACCCCCAAGCGAGTATCTAATTGTGAACAGCGTTGTCCATTTATCCTCGTATCCTGGTAGAACACATGTTCTCTGTGTGCTATGACACATACAAGGTTGAGACACACTGCAGACTTCTTAGCAAGTTAACCCTTCCATCTGGGCCCCATCCATCTGGCATGCTTCCCTGCATATGTCTAAGGGGTGCCCATACTCTGGTCCTTGTGAGGAAGGTGCATGGCTCATGCTGCGGCCCTGCATCTCTGCTACACACATGCTAAGACTCACTCATCATCTAAGCCAAATGTTGCTTCCTCCCCGAAGATCCTGTACCTCCTCAGGGCCTTTGAAAAGCTTTGGGGCTCTGGAACATTTCTAGAGGATCTCTGGGGACCTAAAACTCAGAGTAAAAAATACTGGGAAACCCTTTGTCTGATGGCTCCTGCTCTCCCAGTGACTCAAATGCACTTCCACAGACTCCTCTTTCCGCCAAGACGAATTTCCTGGGTGAGATTTCCCGGTGGGCTGCATAGTGCTAGGGCAAGGTGCACGGCTGAAACAGTCTCTGTGGTCAAGCCTGCACTGTGGCACTTCGAGTCAGACAGGTGGCTAGAGCCCATGGATACCACGTGCCTATTGGCTCTTATGTAAAATGGTATTAGCAGCCCAGCCGTTAAACAGAGCTGTAATGCCAGAGGCCTCAACACCCTGCAGGAACCCACAACCTCTGGGAGTTTTTACCTTCAATTCCATTTAAATCCAAGAGGCTTTTCTACTGCTGCCAGCTCCAGAGCTACTGCTGAGGCTCAGGGAGAAGCTGTTATGAAAAGCCAAGGCTGTTGCTAAGCAAAAGAAGTCTCAGGGAGGCGACTGACAGAGCAAAAGCAACACCTGCTTAAACTGAAACTGACATGAGCTCTCCTCTCAGCTTTAAGCTGCTTTTGTAAGGGTTAGAGTTCCATCGTGAATATTGAAAAGGAGATAAGCATAGAAAATCACAGTTCCTCCAGATAGGCATTTCTTTAGCAGTGGGGCAAACCAGGAAGGTAAGCAAATGGTGTTTGGGTGTTGGGCAATGCAAGGGTCCTTAGCATATTTTTAGTGCCCTGACACCCTGTGTCCATTGTTGGGGACAGGTAAGCTGCGTGGAGGAGGCAGATCCAGTATCTTGACATCCTCCGCCATCCTCATCCAGCAAAAAATATCCATGGAGGAAAAATGCCTTCTTCCTGGTCAGGAGGTTTTAAACCCTGATTGTAAGAGGGCAGGTCTCTTCACATCTCATGTCTGGGTGATTTTGACCCAGAGGAACCCAGAGGCATCAGTCATCAGGCCTGTTTTCCTTTGGGAGTCCCTAGCACAGGCTCAGTACTGTGCCAGGTGTACTGGGAGATTCAGGGGGATCTGCTCAGGAACCCTCCAGGCAGTCTTCTCACTGTAGCACTGATATACAAAACAGAGATTTATTTTATAAGATTGCAAAGTGTGAGGACATCTTACATAGCATTGTGCAAATTCTCCAGTCAGCAGGTGTTCCGAAGAGACAAGGTGGGAGCATGACTGGAGGCCAGGCACGTCGTGAAGAAGAGCACTTGAATAGAAGCTGGGGAGACAGGGTTCAGAGAGCAAGCAGAGCAGTCCTCCTTGCAGGGAACTCCATGAGGTAACTCAAAGTTGGAAATGAGCAGAACAATGAGACCTCTCTCTGGTGCAAAGAGTGGTATGTAATGGCTGAGACCCACACAGGGCATCATTTGCTGCCCTCTAATGTGCATCGGCAAAGACCATGAAGGACTCTCCACAGACAAATGCACTCAGCTCTGTGTGGTCGAGCCCAGGCAGGGTACTGGTGCCGGCTGGCTCTCCTGTGGTCACAGTCCTATCTTCTATTATTTCAAAACTTGTCATCTTAAGAGCTAGAGGAGTTGATTCCTGTTCTCCTTAAGCTGAATTGGACTCTTTTTCTGCTAGTGGTAAGTTTAATGAGATGAAAAATATAATGAAAAGAGAAAAAGGCAGAATTATATTCTCAGGCCTGATGCTTTAATGAGAACCCAGTACCAGGGTATAAGTAACTCTTCACAATTGGTAAGGCGGAGGCATCAACGCATCAGGACAGACCCCAGCCCTGTAGGAGCTGGGGAACCCCTGCTCTGCAGGCCCTACATGCTTAGTGTTGAGTATCTTCCTGTGCTCTTCCAACCCCATCGCTTTTCTTGTCTACCCTGCTCTGTACTTAGGAGGCTGGTCTTCACTGCCAGCCTCAATTAAGCCCCCTTGTTTTGTATCTACAGCCCGAATTCAGCTCATGGGGGCTACCAGCAGGAGATGAGAAGGGAGAGGAGAAACAGGGCAGGCATTTTATTTCCTGAGCTGCTCCCTGCTGGACTGAATTTGGCAATGGCTATGCCCCTTCCTAAAAGCCTGGGCTCCCATCAGCTGGCTATCTAAATGGCTACAGATCTAACCACATTCTTGCAACTGCTTGATGCCCTTGGCCTTTCAGGTCAAAGGATAATAGCAGCTTCCCACCTTTGCTAGATCTGGGGTATCTCACCATCCCTTGATGGATTTTCTTAATCTCAAATGCATCAGTATTCTGGAGCCCTGGTTCATCTCTTTTCAACCACCCTTTTGGATCTGCTGCGTGCTTCTTGCAAAACCCCTAGATGGTCTACACATAGCTCTGTTATGGAGAAGTCCCAGATGCATCTGGAAGGCAGGGTGGCTGGGGTTTCCAAGAGGAACAGGGACATTCAGGGGACTTGCAGCAGGGACTATGTAATAGACAGTGTGGAAGCATTTTCATAGATTTGTAGCCTATAATCATATAGGTGGGGACTGGCTGCCTATCAGCTCCATCCTCAGAATTAACTACTTCTGTCTCATTTTTCCAAGAAAGAAACGAAGACTCAGGAAGGTCAGATGAAATGGGCCATTATAATTGCCCTGTCTGCAAGGGTTTGGGCTATAGCTTATGAATCCTTTTAGGATGGTGAATGCCACATTCTATATATAAAATCATAACATATAAAGGAAACATGTAAGAAATTCTTTCAAAAGGGGTCAGAACCCTGACTGCATTTATGTTCTTTACCTGTGATTTTTTTTTTTTCCTCGACTCAATGAATTTAGTTCCTCTGCTCCCTGGAGAGAACTTATAGCAGAGACCTTACCTAATTCTTTGTTTAGGTACAATGTGTAACGTGTGTTTGGCCTTTAATGAATGTCTAATAATAGCACCTGTCCATGGGGGGCCCTGCACTCAATGTGATCACTCGCTGTGTCACACACAGACCTATAAGACAAAACAAGAGATTGCCTATTTTCCATAGAAGTCCTAGATCAGCCCTTGAGAGAGCTTTCAGAGGTTCTATAGTTCAACTTCCTTGTCTCCACCAAGGACTGGGCTTGAATTGCGAAAATCAGAGCAATGTCTCCCATGGCACCTCTGTTCAGGTCCCTGGAGTCCCCTCCACTCCCCCCTCTCCCTGGCTCCAACAGTCCAACAGCATGAAGACGCCTCCTCCAGTCTGATCTAAATCCCTCCTGCCAGATTCTGCCTGCCACAGTGTGCACAGTGGGGAAGAGAGAGCAGCCACAGGCCAGGTAGGAGGAAACAGATGAAAAATGAAAGCAAACCAAGTAGAGAATTACGGCAAAGGGCTGAGAGGCAGTGGGCTCATTCCTTCGTAGCCTAAAGCAAAAGCATATGCTGTTTTAAGGGCTTTCGAAGACAATGGAGTGTTCACCCCTGTCAAAGGGACAGATGTTGAGCGTCCCCTGTGTTTCAGGCCCTGTATTAGGCACTAAGCATCTAGGGATGAATATGGGTATAGAAACAGGATATAGGAATGAGTCCTGTCCACGAGGAGCATTTTTTTGTTTTAAAAAGAATGACAATTAAAAAGTAATACTGTGGTTTGTTATTTATTCCTTTCCATATTCAGAGAAGACCTACTCTGTTCTAGTAGCTTGGAGAATAAGCAAGGTAGTTGTAGGGTGTTCACTTTCCAGCAGCTGCTTTCCAGAGTTAACCAATAACTGTTTCTGATGAATAGGCAGATTTATCAGAGTAGTCAGAAACAAAGCTACACCCAGTGAGAGGTTCCCCATCAAATCATCCAGTGTCTTTCCTGTTAAAATTTGTTTATTCTCTTTACCTGGAGAAAGGGGCTCCCAGACAGAGAGAGAATTGAAACACCTTGGAGTCAGGACTATCACCTCCCAGATGCATGATGAGAGGGATTAATACCGTGGGGACCAGTGCCCAGGAACTGAACCAGAGAAGGAAGCAGCTCAGTGTTGAATGGCAACGGCGTCTCTGTAGGGGAAACACCTGAAGTGGCTCAGAGATGGGCAACCGAAGCAGTTTGGGTATGTGGATCCTTTCCAAACCAGCAAAGCCTCCTAAGTGCCAGGTGTGCACCTCGGTGATGGGGGTGGAGTCTTCCTCCTAGCTAGTGCAGCTCTCTTGTAGCCCAGACTCCTGGGGCCCATACACCCCACCAGGCCTGAGTCCAGTCCACATGCGAGGGCTCACTTTTCAGGGGACGTCTCTCCCACCCGGAAGGAACAGCCCCTGTGACTCTGCAGCTTCCAGAACCCACAGGCTCGTGAGCCAGAACTCCAGTCCCCCGTCTTCCCAGTTGGCCAGCAAGCCCCGAGCCGAAGTACTTTGTTTATCTCTCACAAAACACAAGAGACTTTGTTCACCTATTCCTCAGGACAGATGCCAAAGCCTGCCCTACCTCCTCTGTAAAGGAGGCTATACTCAGTAGTTCCAGAGTGACCTCCCTTTCAAGGGACTCATCCCAGGCCTTCTTGGGTTTCAAGGTGGCCACTCAGTGACTCCAAGGAGACTTTTCTGAGTTTACTTGAATGCTGAGAAGGGGCTGGCACTACCTCAATGAAGGAGGCAAATGTATACATATACAGGGTAGGACAAAAGAGGTTTACAGTTGTTCATATGGAAAATAAAATAATAATTAATTGGTAGTAATACAAGAACAAAGTCTGTGTTTTGTGTACTCACAATTTTTAAACATCACCTCAATGGTGGACCCTGTTATAAAGTTTTTGGGACAATCCTGGTCAAGGAAACTTGCCTTGGGACAATGTACTAGAGACTTCCACATTCAGCCCTGGTAGAATAACAAGGACTGGATTTGTCCACCTGCCTTAAGCAACCAGAAAACAAACTGCATGTGGGAACTCAGATTTCAGTCATTGGATAACATAGTCAAGGCGACGTACACAGTCATCCGTAGGAAAAGGAGGAGAAATGGGTGAGGTCAGCAATGGCCTCAGCTTACTGCTCAAAAAGAGTGTCCAGGCTTCAGACCAGAGGCCCAGTCTTAGGCTCTGTGGTCTCCTGGGCTGAGAGAGATAAGAATTCAGGGAGGTCAAAGCTGCCAGAATCCACAGGCAGAGCATCAGAGAGAAGAAAGCTGCACAGAGAAAGGATGCTGAGAGTGTGACCAGGTTCCCATGAGTCTTCCCCAGGAAATGGACCATGTGCCCATGTAAGAGCCTGTGTGACCCACAGCTGGCTGGGAAAGGAAGCATTAGGCAGAAGACAATGAGCACACATTACACAGGCCAGGACTCCTCCCTGGCCCTCAAGACCAAGAACTGATTTTGAAAAATAAATCAGCTGCTTAACACAACAAACATGAAATTTCTACTTATGGAATAATCCCACTTGGGTACTCGTGAGCAGCCCTGGAGGGGACACAGTGTCTGCACTCAGCCATGGGTCTGGGCGGAGGCAGGCTTGGCCAAGGCCAATGTTGGCTGCAGGTTTGCCGTGCGTACGAGCCTCCCTCCAGCAGCTCAGAGAGGAAAGAGAGGCTCGAGACACTGTACGTGTGCCTTGCCCACTTTGTCATGGAAGTCACACATATCATGTCTTCTCTCGCTGTTTTGGAAGATGTTGTCACACTGGCCTGTGCACACCAGGACTTGAAAATGAAGTTTCTCTGCTTGGGCAGCCACTGCTCAACATCAGTGAGGCTTGGCTTCTGCAGCAGATGTAACAACAGTCTAGCAGGACTTTGTGTTTGTTTCTTTCAACAACTGGTTCTGGAAAGAAAGCTGGAGGGTAACTGGTGAGATGGTTGCCATCTAAAGATCAAATCAGGCCTCTGAAAAATTACCTAAAACCCTGAGTGTACAGCCATGTGCTGCAAAATGACCTTTGACCCCATAAGATTATCAAGGAGTCGAAAATCTCCCAACACCTAGTGTCACCTTAGCCGGTGTAACATAGCTCCGACTATTACTTACATGTTTGTGGCGCTGCTGCTGTCAACAAACCCACTGCACTACCAGTCATATGAAAGTGTAGCACATACAATGATGTAAGGTACATAGTGCTTGACAATGACAATAAGCACTGTATTACTGATTTATGTGTTCACAATACTATACTTTTATTGTTATTTTAGAGTGTACCCTTTCTACTGATAAAAAAAAAGTTTTCTGTAAAAAAGAATGCTGTGTTGTGCCAGCAGCAGCCCCACACAGCTCCTGTTCACCACCTCTCTTGCTCGCATTACATTACCTTTGCTTAATTTAATCTCGTGTTGCTCTGTACAGTAACGTGCTGGGCAGGCTGGTAGCCTAGGAGCGATAGCTGGTACCCTATCATCGAGGTGTGTAGGCTGGACCATCTAGATCTAAGTGATGTTCACACACAACTGTGATGTTTGTGCAAGTGGTGTTTGCACAGCTATAATGTTCCCTCAACAACGACATCCACTAATGACACATTTCTCAGAATGGATCCCGTTCGTTAAGTGATGCTATTATGTACTGCACCGATTGCCTACCATCCCACTGCAAATTACTGTCCTTCTCATCCAAACTAGTTCAAGCTTCAACCAAGCTCTGATGAACTGATATGAGAGGTTGATGATTCAGTTTCAAGGTTGCTCTTGAAATCATCGTCATTTTATCAGCAAATAGCATTTGAGAAAATAAGTGTCAAATTCATATTTAAGCGAAGTGGTCAGAATTAGAGAAATGCCCCTTCCCTCTTGTGTACAAGTCACCCTGCTGTCGTTACTAAGGTGTCCAAGTTCAGGAAAAATAAGTGATCACATGTGAATCATGGCAACACAACTTTCTGATGTAATCACCCTTCTAAAACTTGTCCAGTGCTGTGGATCCAAACCAAAGCAATGTTTAAAAAAATCTTTTCAGTGCCGTAAGCATGTTTTCTAATAGGCCTTTAAGGATAATTCTACTCCAGTGACTAAAAGCCTAGTTTCATCCAAAAAAGCCATGGGAGAATTGCTGCAGCCACAACTGTCTTTCAAGGGAACGGAACACGCGGATATAAACTGTGGTTGGTGGTTCTGGCTCAGCCCACAGAGTCTGTGCTGAGGGGAGCCTCCCACTCCCTAGGCAATGATTTGCGTGAGAGAAAAGCAGGACTCCAAAAGGCCTTTGAATGTCCTAGGTCCCAGGCAAAAGGTGAGAGACAAGGCACCGGCTTCACTTCCAGCCTGCGGATTCAGAGTCTAAGAGGGGAAGCGATCGCCTCATTTTTGTAAGGAAAACACACTTACCAAGGAACACAACCGTTCTGAGGTTTCTTGGGATGTTTTAAACAGGGCTGGACTTTCCCACAGAGGGAGGGAGCAGCAGAGAAAACAGTGTGGTGTCCTGGTCAATGTCATCGAGGAAAGCACAGAAGAACAGAGATCATGGTCTTTGTGAGATATTAGGGCGGAAGGAAAAAGGAAACAGCCCAGGGAGATGGGTGATAGACATAGGTCCAGGACATGGTTGTAAGGTCCTACAGCTACTCAGATAGGAAGACAAGCCAGCAATGCTCATGTTATGGAATTCACAGGACATGAGGGCAAAGGCTGGGGTCAGAGGGGTTATGTTTCCAGTGACCTGATGCAAGATTTGGGGCTTCTGGTACAGTGCCCATTTGCACTACAACTAATCACTATGTTTAGAATAGAATCAGAAGTATACTTTGCCTCCAGCTACCAAATTGCCTAGGGGCCCACGGAGCAGATTTGCCTTCAGTACCAGGGTCCTGGCATATCACAGGACAGGAGAAGACAAGTCATTGGAACTGCTTTGAGGTCAGGATTGGTGCCCCTGAGGGATGCCCTTTTAGGAACGGAATACATCAAATGAGAAGGAGGACTATGCCATTTTTTATGAACTTTCTAAAGCAGTAGAATATTTTTTAAACCTCTCTAAATCATTTGGGGAGGAAGAGCCTGGAAAGATAATATGTATGTCAGCATATATCTACACCCAATTTCTAAAGCTGCAGAAGACTTTTCTTGACCTAGAAAGGTCTATGGCAGACATACTAAGAAGACATCAAGCTGTGTCTGTTCTGTGTGGACGTCTGTGTAGCAATGTGATAGGCAGTGAAGCCCAGAATAAGATCCCAAGAGTATCTTCAACTGCAAAAAATTTTATGAAGTTCAGTGACAATACCTAAAAAAAAAAATTAAGCTGTGACTCTACCAAGCTATATAGATATTATAAGACTGGCAGGTCCCTGAAGCAAAGCAGAATAATAATTTTAAAAGTCTACAAGCTCCTGCATAAAATGTCATCTGCGATTTCAAAACTGCTATTGCCTCAATACCTGTCACCAAGGACTTAACTACACTTAAACAGCATCTGGTCATGTGGAGGCCATTGGGACCTGCTGGTCAATTTTTTTTACCCTGAAACACAGGGCAGAGAAGACCTTGTTCAGGTGTTGAGATTAGAGAAGCTGCTACATGAGGCTGTGCAAAAAGAGGCGCAGGATGGAAACAGGCAAAAAGGGTTCAAATGGATGAAAGGTTGGATGGCACTTTATCTAAAAGTACACATTTGGAGCACAATGTTCACTGTTAATAAAGTTAATTCTGGGAAGGAAAGGGGAGAATCAGTGAGAGAGAGATTCTCAGGCCATAGGACAGCGAGGTCAAGGAAAGCAGCACCCTAGGCCTAGCTCTGTCCTCGGGGATAGGAATTGATGTGGGTGCCAGGATACCTTGGGGTCAGCTTGACCCTGGAGGCTTTGTGAGGGGTGGTCAATCTTTCCTCCAGGCAAGGCTTTGTAGATATTAACTTGCCCTTCTGCAATCATAAGGAACCAGAACAAGAGCAAGTCAGCAGAAACCCTCTCTAGTCTCTGTGGCAGCAGGACTGAAAAAGAGCATAGTGTTTTAGAGGCCAGGGATTCAGCATTTTTTTGGTGGGGAGAGGCAGGGTCCTTGAAGCATCTTCTATGGCAACCATATCCAAAGGGGCCTGGATCAGCTCTCAGAGAGGAATACTTCTAGAAAGTTCTAAGGCTGTGTGAGAGCAAATGTTTCCATTGTCAGTAAGGCAGGCGTATTAGTTTCCTGTTGCTGCTGCAACAATTGTCACATACTTGGTGACTTAACATAGCACATATTTATTATCTTAGAATTCTGGAAGTCAGTCTCCCTGGGCCCCAGCCCAGGTTATCAGTAGGGCTGGTTTCTTCTGGACACTCTGGAGGGAAAATTGTTCCCTCGCCTTTTTCAGCTTCCTGAGGACGTAGGCAGGCCCCTGGGGTAAAGCAGGATAATGATTTGAAAAATCTATAAGCCACTGCACAAAAGGTCATCTGTGACCTCAAAATTACTAATGCTTCAGTACCTGTCACCAAGGTCTTACCTACACCTACACAGCCGCTGGTCATGTGGAGGCCGTTAGCACCAGCTGGTTAATTCTCTGTACCCTGTTTGCATCTTCTTCCATCTTCAAAGCCAGCATCATAGCACCTCCACCTCTTCCGGGCTCTCACACCTCTACTTCTCAGTCACATGGCCTCTCTGACTCTGACCATCCTATACCTTTCTTATAAGGCCTCTTGTGATTGATTAAGCCCTCCCAAATAATCCATAGTAATCTCAAAATCTTTAACTTAATCACACTATCAATTGGATACCACCTCGCATTTTATAAAATGGCCATTATCAATAAGACAAGAAATAAAGTGTTGGAGAGAACGTAGAGAAAAGGGAACCCTCATTCACTGCTGGTGGGAATGTAAACTGTTACAGCCACTGCAGAAACTAGTATGGAGTTCCCCTCAAAAATTAAGAATAGAGCTACCGTATGACCCAGCAACTCCCTCTTCTGGATATCTACCCCCAAAATTGAAAACATTTATCCATAAAGACATATGTACCCCCATGTTCACTGCAGCATCATCCACAGTAGCCAAGACAGAAACAACCTCCTACGTGTCCTTCGATGGATAATTAGATAAAGATGTGGCATGTATATATACAATGCAATGCTACTCAGACATAATAAAAGGTGAAATACTGCCACTTGTGATGACACGCATAGATCTTGAGAGAATCATGCTAAGCAAAATATATCAGACAGAAAAGGACAGGAACCAAATAATTTCACTTTTGTGTGGGATGTGAAACAGATAAAAGAAACTCACAGACACAGACAGCGTTATGGTGGGAAACGGTCAAATATGTGGTGATGGAAGGAGATGACACTTGGTGGTAAGCATACAATGCAATATACAGGTGATGTATTATAAAATTGTACACTTGAGATTTATATAATGTCATTAACCAATGTCAATGTCACTCCATTAAATTTAGTTTTCAAAAAAATACAGCACCCAGCCAAGGGGGCTTGGGACGACCTTCCCGATGATTGGAAGCAGTAGGCAATGAGCGTGGTGTTCAGGTCTGACAGGCCCATGCTAGGCGGGAAGGGCCTTGTCTGGGAGGTTTTTTTAAGAAGGCAAAAACTCTGCTTTATGTGTAGCACAACTTCCAGTGATTCTGGAAATGGTCGATGAGGAGCATCGCCCGCAACCCCTGCAAATAAGACTGGCTGGCTGCCATGGGAGGGTGCTCAGCAGGCAGCCTAGAGCTGACAGCTCCTGCGGAGCCAACCACAGCTGCTAAGGGCCACCTCACTCAAGGCCATGTGCTGCCTGGAACGGCCCACATGTGCTGACAGAGAAGCAGGTCTAAATGCATGGCTAGTTTGACTGGAAACATAACTCTCTGAAAGGCAGCACTTTCTCCAGAGCTCTCTACCAGCACATCTGATGCTTTCCTGGTCTGAGTTATGGTTGGATTTCTCCTTATGCCCAATTCTGTTTCCTGTCCCTTCCCTTAACAGGTGCTGATCCTGGTAAATATCTGGCTCCCCAAATAGTACCCAATTTGGTGTTTAATAGAAGTCATCTTTGCTCACAGAAGCATGAGTAGACTCTATAAGATCTGAAAATGGGAGCACTGATGGACTTGAGCAAGGCTCAGTGGCAACCAAGGGCAATATCCTGAGGGGAAAGTAGATGCTTGTTCAAAACTTAGCTCCCTGGGGAGACCTGGTTGTGGCAGTGTGTGCCATCATGGCAAGCTCAGTAAGCCCAGGCGCTTGGCAGGAAAGCCACTGAGTGTGCACTCATGAACTAAGAAGGCAGTGCCTCAGAGACCGGCATGCAGCCCTGCTGTAGTGCTGGCAGGGATGCCAACTGGCAAAGGCCTCTCAGCAGCATGGTCCAGAGCTGTTCTCAGTTGTGATGACATACTGCACCCAGAAGGAATGGCAGGACACATAAGGTACGTCTGCCCTTTCTCTGCACAGCATTTGAGAGTACAATGCCCTCCTCTTGCTCCTCTTTAGCAATGAGTGGGTTTCTAGGGTCTTGGATAACTCATGCTATGTGATTTAGAGAGTGAGACACTGCTTTCTGTTAATGTGGGCATGAGGGTCCTTGAGTAACTAACTGGAAATATGATAGATGTGGATATATTTGCAATCAAAACGGGCAAAGTAGGTCAAAAGATATCATTTAGATATTCAAATTGACACTATCACTAATGTATACTACCAAATAAATACTAACACTTAGACCCTCCATTTCCCATGTATAGAAAAGAAGTTATTTTATTTTCTTTACATAGAAGAGAGGCTCAGGGAATATTGCTCATGAGTATGTGGAGTGGGGTAGTGGACAGAGTAGACTTAAATTTCTTCTCCAGAAAAGGAGATAGAATACTGAGGGAAGACGAACCCTCGGTTTCAGAGGGGTAACTCTGGAGGCCTCCTCTCTCCCCTCATCTTTGTCCTGGAAGCAGGTTGATCACAGTAGACCGTGGATCTTGCCTCTCCATGGAGTAACTGCAGGAGCTCAGAGATTCTGTGCCATCTGCTACCCCATCATCAATCACCATACAAAGCAGACTATGTGTTATCAGCCTGCATCATTATGCACCTAACACAGCAACATGAAAACCATGGTGGCAACTTTTCATATTCTCTCTCTAAGGCAGGGGCTCAGGAAGTATATGTCCCCAGAAAGTAGAGGCTTGGGCATGTTCTATCAGAGTCTCTGCCAGAGAGTCCAGTCAGGGCATATCATAAGGGAACTGAATCAGTCCGAGTCTGAAACTGAATGGGGAACCACGAGGTAGGCACTGTTCGTGCAGGGCCCACACAAAAATGGGGCAGACAATAGGAGTGCTGCTCTTTCTCCTGGGGCCCTGCCTGGCCTGGAGACGAGTGACAGAAAGGCATGAGCTCTAGGTCTCCGGGAGATGGCCAGCTGGAGTTCCCACTTCGATGTTAGAGGCAAGTAGCTCTCAACGGTTTATATAATTAGTAGTTTCACAGCCAGTCTTGAGGCATGACACAAGCAATTTGTTGGTAATAATAAAGTAACAAATTTTGTCAATGACTTCTTTCTTTATGTATTAGATTGTGTTAAAACTTCTGTGATTGTAACTGGGAGATAACCAAATTGAGTCGGTTTGGGGGAAAAGAGCAACTCCCTGCATGCTCCAGGTAACTATAAGAACAGGGGAACAGCTGGATGTCACCCTGGACTAGGAACACAATGTCCCCCGGGGCATACTCTTATCACCTTTCAAATCTCACTTTTCTCTGCCTGTTGGATTCATTCTCACTGCAGGGCAGTCTCCTCTGCATGGCAGGAAACGCAGCCACAAACCATCCACAAGCCTCAAATATCACACGCATTTTGTCAACAGAGCATCCTGGATCTCTGTTCTAAGTTTGTTTGAACATCTCTAAGGGATGATTCCCATTGGCGTGTTTTAGATCATGCAGCCACCGTGCGGACAATCAACTGTGGCCAAGGTGTCAAGGTGTGTCACAATTCATTTCACCTGACTCCAACAGAAGTCCAGATCTCCCAGATAAGCCAGTATCAGGCAAACCCAGTCTCCAAACCACTTAAATAGCCATTACTCTGTTCCAGTCTGGCACCTCTCTCCAAGTTAGATTCTGGTCTGGAACGTATATCTCTCAGCAGGCATTCCTCTGCATGCTGCACGTCGTCCCTAAAAGTGGTGTTCATGTTCTTACCCTAACTGCCCACCAAGGCACTACATCTCAGTTATTTTCTCAACAGGAGTCTGATGTGTGTGTGTGTGTGTGTGTGTGTGTGTGCGTGTGTGTGTGTGTGTGTGTCTGTGTGTCTCATTGTCCTCTAAATACCCTGGGTCTTTACTCCTTGCTCTCTGTTGCTTCCTCCAAACCACTTTTTCCTTATTCAAGATCTCCAAGCCTTGAATCAGACCATTTGAATGTATCTGCCCCTGTCTCTCATCCTCATCTATTGACTTTTTCTCCCCTCATTCACTAAAGGTGTGAGCACTGGCTTCATGAACATCTTGCTTACCCCATCCTTCATATCCACGTGGACAATTGATCAGACTTCCTGCTGTTATACCTGCATTATCTTTGGGCCAGAAGACTGGATGGGGTGCAGAGGACAAAAGAGAAAGAAAATGTAGTTTAAAAAAAGTGAGGCATCAGCTTCACCCTGAATTATGTATGATTCTTCTGTAGGTAGTTCAGGAAACGTTATGCCACGGGAAAAGAATGGTATGAACAGTCTTACAGGGACTAGAAACATTCTCATTCATTTCAGAAACTGGAAGTGATTTTGACTGGCCAAGACATAGAGGAAGTGAAAGGGGCAACGTGGTAGGCGAACACAGTGGAGATCGAAACTTCGGAAGCCTATCTGTACCATGTTTAAAGGGCTCCTTCTTTCTTCTGTGTTTCTAATAAAGGACAGTTAATAGTTTATTTTAGCTCCTGTCCATGTCTTCATCACACTCTTGCACATGATACAATAATTTGCTTTGTAGACTCTCTCCTTTGACTATGGATTCCTGAGGGCAAGGACTGCTCGGCTGGTCTTTGCATCCCCTTTATCTAACACAGAGTGCACACACTGGGTGGTCCCTCTTCACTGAATGAAAGAGTAAACTTCTGTGGGGTGCCTGAAGATTTACTGTTTATAGAATTTTTACTGAAAAAAATATTAATATAATAAAAATGTATTCCAAGTTAGGAATAATAGCATTATAGACAAACTTTAGAGACCCATGCAATCCACAGCCCACAGTCCACAGGAATAAAAGGTGGTGACTGCCGATCTCTCAAATCTCCTCCAGAGAACCACGATTAAGCTGGCCGTGTCGAGGATGTTGTGAACAAAGCTAATGCTATACATGGCTTTAGTGGGTTACCGTCTTCAAGGTGCTTTTCAGGTACATTATTGTATTAAATCCTCCCTGCCAAGTTTGGAACCGTGAGAGGTAAGTCTTATTATCCTTACAGTGAAGAAAGCAAGGCCAAGATTGTTGATTAGTTGGTCAAGGTCATACAATAAATAAGTGAAAGAGCCTGAACTTAAACTGGGGTCTTTTGTTCCAAGTACAGCACTCTTTTCATTGCCTCTGGCTGACAGCAAGGACGTCTGACATGGGAGACACTGTATTTAACAGGTGAGGTTGTTATATGGCACCACTATTTTAAAAAAAAAGCCCTGGCTGTTGTGATTCAGTGGATTGAGTGCCGTCCTGCGAACCAAAGGGTCACCAGTTTGATTCTCAGTCAGGGCACATGCCAGGGTTACAGGCCAGGTCCCGACTGAGGAGTGTGTGAGAGGCAACCACACACTGATGTTTCTCTCCTCTCTTTCTTCCTCCTTTTCCTTCTCAAAAAATAAATAAATAAAATCTTAAAAAAAAAACAAAACACAAGGTAAAAGTTATCTGTGCTGATAAGTGTGAATTACCAACCAAACCTGGCAATACTTTCACCCTTTCACTGCTTACACTATTAGTCAGACCTTGCATTATGTCTGCTCTGCATCTTAGTCTTTTAAGAGTGAGGTGCAGAAATGTAAGAGGGACTCCGTCTGTTATATCTGATCTGGGAAAGAATGTTATTGGGAGGAGTGTGTTCCCCATCTCTGCAGAGGGCATCGCCTCACAGGAAATTAGCAAGTTGCAGCAACACAAATATAAGCTAGATCACAGGAAAAACTTCCTGACACTGTTAGATGAAGGGAATGTGTTTTCAAAGCAGGATATGAAATCTCTATCACTACAGATGTGAAGAATAGGAGAAATTCTGTTCAGAAAATATCAAAAAGCCTGGACATATAAAATTCATTCTGCTTCTATTGCCTCTGCCCCGGCTTTCCCTGACCTTTTTTGTTGTTTGCCTACCCCTCCCACCTTATGTTACTATGTAGTTTGCTTACTACAAGTAAATTTTTTTTTTGCTCCCTTTATATTTTAAAACATGTAAAGTATGATCTAGGTTTATATTCTCAAAGAAATTCTGGTGTCTAAAAGGTATCACCTGTTGGTGATAATTGGAGGTGAAAACCCAAAGCAGAACAAAACAAAACCATCTGTCTCTTTCCTAGCTGGCTCCTCACTAAGCCCAGAAGAACCATGTTGGAAATATCACACAACACTTTGAAAAGGGTATTAGTTATTTTTCATTCTTTATCATTTGTTTTATTCTGCACTCTTCCTCAGATCCAAAGTAATTATGTTTGTCTTATTATTTAAAATATATGCATATATGCATATGTGTGTGTTACCTGCCAGTGACTTGCCTCCAACTCCTGGTGACCCTATGAATGACTGATGTCTGCAGTGTCCTGTCCCCAACAGTCCTACCATGGCCTCTTTTATGGAGTCAAAGCCACCTCATACTTGGCCTTTCTCTTTCCTTGTTGCCTTCTGTTTTCCCAGCATTACTGTCTTTCCCAAAGACCCCTGCCTTCTCATGATGTCCCTGAAGGAGGACAACAAAATTTTTGCCTCCAGTGATGTTTCAGGCTTGATGTGCTGTAGGACCCACCTGGTCATCTTTCAGGATGTCCGGGGTTTAACCTTAGAACCTTTCTCCAGGACCATATTTCAAAGGAAACATTTTTCCCCCCATCGGCCTTTGTCACCATCATTTTTTCCTTCTTTACTGGGAATATGAGGATGTGGATGATCTTAGCCTCGGTTTCTAATGGTACATCTTTGCTCTTATTGGTCTTTCCTAATTCCTCTATTGCTGCCCTTCTCAGTCTCAGCCTGTGCTTGACTTCTTGGCTGCAGTCTCCTTTGGGATTGAGAACCAAAAAAAAGAGGGAAGTCTTTCAGAGTTTCAGTGTCTTCTTGTCTATGTTAAAGCTGTGTATTTCTTCTGTAATCATGATCTTTGTCTTCTTGATGCTCAAATGCAGTCCTGCTTTGGCACTTTCTTCTTTCACTTTTATCAAAATTCATTTTAAATCATTGCTACTTTCAGCCAATAAGGTGATGTCATCTGCCTATCTTAAGTTAGCGCTATTTCTTCTACTTATTTCCACTTCTCTTTCCTCAGAGTCTGGCCCAGGATGTATGTGCAAGCTTTTCTTCTTACATCATTACATGCTACTGTTAGGGTCTGTGTTATGGGTTTCAAAAACGATACAGTTCCCCTCTGTCTGTACCCACGCACCCTGGAGATGTGTGACTGGGAGAGCTCCCACTCTGAATCCGGACTCAGCCTGGGGGCTCCTTTGGTGTATGGGATGTCAGCAAGTGTGACACAGAGGGTTTACCAGTGTGACCACCCTGTGAAGAATCCAGCTGAAGAATGAGAGGCCCCATGCAGAGACAAGCAAAGATCAGCCATGCTGCTGCAAGCGCTCTTCAGGTCACCTGGGCTTCCAGCGGCCAGGTAGGTCTTTAATCTACCCTAGATCACCCAGACCTTAGATAGCTTACCCACTGAACTCAGTCCCATGAGAGTCCCACAGGGATTGACTGAGACTAAGTTGGCATGGACCGAAATAACCACCAGCTGATTGATGTACAGCATCATGAACTCAGTATGTGGATTTAAACCACTCAGCTCTTGCATGGTTTGTTATACAGATACAAGTAACTGATAGAGTCCATAAACTTTGGGATGTCAGGATTTGTTCTAATCTCTTCCTCTTTGAGTATACATTGTTTATTCAGAAAAAAAACCTAAAAACACACACAGAGGCAAATGAATAAACACCTATGGGCACAACACTTACATTTAAATGTATTTATTTCAAATTATTAAATACAGAGAAATAATTGCAAATAATGTTGACCTTTTCCCAAACCCATACGTCTTCTTAAATTTCTCTCATAAATTTGCTATGTATTTCCCCGCCTAAGCTTTTTCACTTTTATTATAAGTCTATGTGTGTGTGCGCATGTTTTCCTTAGACAGATGTTTTATTCAAAGAGACTGATACATATTAAATTATATATAAGTTTTCTTCATATATATAAACTTGGATTTATTTTTCCATCCCTCATTAATAGATATTTGGGATTGCTTTCAACATGTGAAAATTGTGTTTTTTTTAAAGATTTTACATATTTATTTTTAGAGAGGGGAAGAGAGTGAGAAAGAGAGAGAGAGAAACATCAGTATGTGGTTGCCTCTAGAGCACCCCCCACTGGGGACCTGGCCTGCAACCAAGGTATGTGCCCTGACTGGGAATTGAACCAGCAACCCTTTGGTTCACAGTCCCGTACTTAATCCACTGAACCATATCAGCAGGGCACGAAAAAAATCATGTTTTTGTATAGATTCTGGTATATATCTCCTCATGCACATATTATGAAATTAGCTAGAAACAGTTATTGAATTACTTAATGTGAAATTTCTCAATTTCACAAAAAAGTGCCAACTCT
>VMDR010013087.1:0-25514 GCA_007922815.1 Macrotus californicus | reverse complement strand
AAAAAAAAAATCTCAAGAGGCTGTTTCCAGTACTTGACTATTGTAAATCACATTGCTATGAACATAGGGATACATAGGTTCTTTTGAATTAGTGTTTCAGGATTCTTAGGGTATAAACCCAGGAGGGCTCATCAGGAAATGAGTGGATCAAAAAACTGTGGTATATTTACACAATGGAATACTATGCAGCAGAAAGAAAGAAGGAACTCCTACTTTGTGAGACAGCATGGATGGAACTGGAGAGCACTATGCTAAGTGAAATAAGCCAGGCAGTGAAAGACAAATATCATATGATCTCACTTATAAGAGGAAACTGATCAACAAAACAAATGAGTAAAATAGAACCAGAGTCAATGGAAACAAGGAACAGATTGACAGTGACCAGAGGGCAGGGGTAGGGGAATAGTGGTGGAAAGAAGGGGAAGGGACCAGTCAAAGAACATGTATGAATGACCCATGGGCCTGGACAATAGGGTGGAGATTGACTGTGGGAGTGGGGGTGGGCTGGGGGGAAGAGAGTAAAGGGGGAAAAACTGGGACAACTGTAATAGAACAACAATGAAATATTTAATTAAAAAATAAAATTGTACAATTTGAGGCTTAAAAAAAATTCTCAAGAGGATCTTTGAATCAACATCTTTGCCTGTTGGACCTTTGAAGAGATGGTAGGGAAACATGAGGTTGGGACTTGAGCAGCCTCAGACCTTGCTTTGGGCTTCCCCATCATGTAAAGGCTATTCCTTCTCCATCCTGATGCAGGGGAGAGTTTCATTCTAGTGTTCAAGCTCCCCTTTCTGTTTCAAAGAGTTTTCTGGGATTCTGGGCTACTGGAAGGATGTGAGAATAGGATGGTTCTCCAAATGGAGCCTGTTCAGTGAAAGACTAGGAGTCTGGAGGCATCACAGCTATCTGGAAAACAGATGGGTCCTGTGATGTCTGCTGTTAACTGGTGGTCCCTCAGTGGCTGGGAAGGACAGCAACAAATATAGAAATGCCAT
This sequence comes from Macrotus californicus, assembly GCA_007922815.1. Taxonomy (NCBI): domain Eukaryota; kingdom Metazoa; phylum Chordata; class Mammalia; order Chiroptera; family Phyllostomidae; genus Macrotus; species Macrotus californicus. The sequence continues at coordinate 24,516 of VMDR010013087.1, read as the reverse complement.
GCTGTCACAACTTCCATAGGGTTTTCTGGTTCTGGTGACAGACAGTGCTTGCTACCAAGAGACAAATACTTGCAGCTTTTATTTGCTGTCTCTAAAATCAGCGATTCTAATCTTTTTATGAGTGGAGAAAAATCCTCATGAAAAAAATTTATTTAACTTATCTTTGCTCTCTTGAACCATTAGAATTTTCTCTAATCTTTCTAAGTTGCCCACAATGTGGAATAAGATGTGTGTGTTTGTGTGTTTCATCATTCTGAAACTTTAGGAAATTTTATTCTTTTATTTCTTCTTATATTCTCTCTGTTCTATCCTTGTGAAAGTCCTATTAGAAGGCTGTAGAAATTACTGGGTCTGTTTTCCAAGACTCTCAACTCTTCTCTCACATGTTTTCCTCTTTGTCTTTTGGCACTACATTCTGGATCAAATTTTCAGGTCAGTCTTCAAGCTCATAAATATGCTTTTCCTTTGTGTCACGCTCTTCATCAGAGGAGTATTTTTAATACCAAAGCCAACATAAAGAAAATTGTAAAAATTTGCAGGTCATAATGATCAAAATAAATGGAGAGACTTACCATGTTTGCATAGGAAGACACTGTATCATAGAATTGACACTCTCATCTTAACCTGTAAATCCAAAGCAATCCTAGTAAAAGCCCAAGAGAACTGTCTAACAGATGAACCTTCTAAAGTTCGTTGGAATATGTTTTAAGAATGAGGATTTTTTTATCTCCTGCTTAAGACGCCATTAAATTGATAGTTAAGGAACTATAACAACAAAAAGAAAGTAGAAACCTATAAAAGACAAAGAGAATAAAAAAGATAAAAAGAGACAAGAAAATTCAATGCAATTTTAGAACATAGAACCAGAGAGAGGAGCAGTGAGTGATTTAGTATGGCAGAGGAAGCAACGATCTATCACCTGGAGGGGCATAACCACTAAGTGAGCCACGTCACTCCCGAAAGCCTGAGAGAGAGATACTTAGCTTTGGAGACAGCTGATACAAGGAAGGGCTGGGTTGAACTGAGGAGCTAAAAATAGACATTGCTGACCGTTTGTTTATGGAGTAGTCATATCCTTCCCTCACTTCACACAGTCAGGCTACTAACTTCCCAGTCTAGTGATTGAGTTATTTTCAGTATTATTCAATGGTGAAAGTGGAGACTCAGGGATACCCAATGAAGGCAGCAGAAGAGAGGCACATGAAGTCTGCCAAAGGAATGGCTGAACTACACAGTGACATTTTCATAAATTGCCCTCCAGGCTGACAGACATAAAGAATATCAGAAGATTCTTTTTTGACAAACTAAATGTCCCTTAAGAAAAAAACTTTCCATTTTTTTCTCCCTCCTTCTGTCTCCCCTTTCTTCCTTCAGTTCCAGCATCTATGGGGTCTTGGTGTCCCAGATCTCTGTGTCCCCCTCCACCAGCATCCAGGGTAGCTGGAGGTCCAGGGGTCTAGTGGGCATAGGGGACATCTAGAAACAGGAGGAGACTGTGCAATGCCTGAATGACTACCTGGCCTCCTACCTAGAGAGGGTGAGAAGCCTGGAGGCTGATAATAAAAGACTAGAAAGCAAAATCTGGGAACACCTGGAGAAGAAGGGACCCCAGGTCAGAGACTGAGGGTATTACTTCAAGACCATGGAGGATGTGAGTGCTCATGTCTTTGCAAGTTCTGTGGACAATACCTTCATTGTTCTGCAGATTGGCAATGCCTGTCTTGCTGCTGATGACTTCAGAGTCAAGTATGAGATGGAGCTGGCCATGCTCCAGACTGGAGAGTGACATCAATGGCTCTGAAAGGTCATTGATGACACCAGTATCACTTGAATGTAGCTGGAGACAGAGATCAAGGCTCTTGAGCTGCTCTTCATAAAGAAGAACCACAAGGAGGAAGTAAATGGTCTATAAAACCAGATTGTCAACACTGGATTGACCATAGAGTTGGATGCCCCCAAATTTCAGGACCTCAGCAAGACTATGACAGATATCTGGACCCAGTATGATGAGCTGGCCTGGAAGAGCAGAGAGGAGTTAGATAGGAGATTGAGGAGAGCACCACAGTGGTCACCTGGCAGACCACTGAGATATGAGCTGCTGAGGTGACACTCACAGAGCTGAGACATATGGTTCAGAGCTTGGAGACTGACCTGGACTCAATGAGAAATCTGAAGGTCAGCTTGGAGAACAGCCTGAGGGAGGTGAAGCCATGCTATGTCATGCAGATGGAACAGCTCTATGGGATCCTGCTGCACCTGGAGTAAGAGCCAGTCCAGACCCGGACAGAGGGGCAGCACCAGGCCCAGGAGTATGAGGCCTTGCTGGACATCCAGGCCAAGCTGGAGGCTGAGATCACCACCTACAACTGCCTTCTGGAAGAAGGAAAGGACTTTGATTTTGGTGATGCCCTAGACAACAGCAACTCTATGCAATACATCCAAAAGATGACCACATGCAGAATTGTGGATGGTAAAGTGGTGTCTGAGGTCATTGGCACCCAAGTTCTAAGGTGTTAAGGCCTGCACCCCATTGGGGGACAGGAGACCAATAAAAAGTTCAGAGATCATTGAACATAAAAAAAAAGCAAGTAGAAATCTTTCAACTCTCTTTTTGTTTTTCTTATTGAATTTATTGGGGTTACATTGGTTAATAAAACAATACAGGTGTAGGGTGCACAGTTCTGTAATACATCACCTCTATGTTGCATTGTATGTTCACTACCCCAAGTCATTCCATTACCATTTATCCTCCCTTCACCCTCTCCTGTCTTCCCCTGCCCCCAGTTGCCTCTGGTAATGACCATACTGTTGTCTATGAAAATTTTTTTTTTGCTTAATACCTTCACCTTTTCACCCAGCCCCTCTACCCCACCCCTCTGACAGCTATGAGTCCGTTTCTATTTTGTTTGTTAATTTATTTTGTTCATTAGATTCCACATAAAAGTGAAATCACATGGCATTTGTGTTTCTCTGACTGGCTTATTTCATTTATAATAATACTCTCCAGGTCCACCCATGTTGTCTCAAAAGCTAAGATTTCCTTATTTTTTATGGCTAAATAGTATTTTATTGTGTAATGTACCACAGCTTTTCTTAAATCCTCACCTGAGGACATTTTTTCATTGCATTTTAGAGAGAGGAAAGGGGAGAGAAAGAGGGAGAGGTGGCTGGGGAGAGAGACATCAACTGGCTGCCCTCTTGAATGCACTGCAACTGGGGATAACACCCACAACCTGGGTGTGTGCCCTGATCGGGAAATGAACCTTGACCTTTTAAGCTAAGGGATGACACTCCAACCAAATGAGCTACACTGGTCAGGGCAGTACTACAGCTTTTTTTGTCCATTTATCTACTGATGAGCACTTGGGCTGCTTCCAAATCTTGGCTATTGTAAATAACACGCAATGAATATAGGCATGCATACATTCTTTTGAATCAGTATTTCAGGATTGTTCAGATAAACTCCCAGAAGTGGGATCACTGGGTCATAGGTAGTTCCATTTTTAATATTTCAAGGGAACTCATGTTATTTCCCACAGTGGCGGCACAGTCTGCATTCCCACCATTGATGCACAAGGGCTCCTTTTCTCCACATCCTCTCCAGCACTTGTTTCAATTCTCTTAACAGCAGGCTAGCTCTACCCTTCCGCTGAGTTCAACTAAAACAGTTGTATGGAAAAAATATATAATATACACATATGTATTTAATATTATTGTTTAAATACATATTAAAACATATAATTACTATATTAAATATAATGTATTAAAATATACAACCAAATATAATTGAAATATATATTTTTACAAATATAAATACAATATATATTTATATTTTAATTTTTCTTAAAAGCATCAAAGACCTGCTAAGACAGTGAAGGATTACTACGCCAAACTCTGGAAGGATATGAGAAGTACACAAAGTCGCCTTTGCCCCGATCAGGAAGCAACAGCTGCAACATGGAGCTGTGGTATTTGGCAGCCTCACTGGGCAAAACAGATAAAGGGGCCTGCCAAGCGGAGAGTCTGATAAACACTCACACACTAAGCTGAGGCCCTGAAGGGCTTTACTCTTAGAGCAGAGCTTCCCAAACCTGTCTGCACGTTAGAATTGCTGGACAGCTTTTAACAGTTCCAAAGCATAGGCTACCCCACAGTCCAATTAAATCACAGTCTTTTGAGTGGGACACAGGCATCAGGACATTTTGAAGCTCCCCAGGTGGTTCCAAGGTGCAAATGAGCTTGGGAGCTGCCGCTGTGAGAAGGAACAGGAAGTAACACCGTCCTCACATGGGTGACTCAGGGCATCTCAAGTCTGGAACTTTAATTTAAATAGTCCCTGAGTGTCAGAAGCCAATGAAAATGCTCTATGGAGAATTATGTTTTCATGCTCGACCTCATATTATTTCTACGAACAAAATTTCAAATGCAAGGCCAACCATAAGTTTCCTATGAGTGAGAACCGGGATGGGTAGGGGGGTGGGGTGGGGGGAGACAACAGAAACCAACCCACGAAGACATAAAACTAGATATATGTAATTTCTTCTAATACGCTAGGTTTAATTTGGAAATTTTTCTAAGAAAAATTGTAAATCACATTAAAAGATGGTAAAACTCCTTGTAGATTATGATATGAAGTAACTTCAGAACCCTAAGGCAATACAGCCAACTGTAAAAATGGAGGCGATCAAACAGCATCCCTATATAGTATTTCTTGTAAGAACTGGAAAAAAGAAAAGTAAGCACTGGGAAAAAATAGTTCCAGAAGCATTTAACTAAAAATAAATCCTTCTTGTCCTAGTTGTTTTAAAGCCATAATAGTAAGATCCCGCCCCTACCCTCTCTCTCCTAGAAAGCAATCAACAAAATCAAATAGAAAGCAATAGAAAAAGGTGAGAATCGAGGTTTTCTATTATCCTCGAAAAGCCACATGGATATTTCAGACCTTAAGAAGCATGGAGTCCAAACCTTGACACCTCTGTCTCCCACCTCACAGCCATTTCCATTTCTCCCCATCATTTATACAAAGACTTACTGGATGCCTGCTTTTTGCCAGGCACGGTGTTAGACCCTGGGGATGTGACAACCTCAAGTTGGAGTGGGAGAGAGAGACAGATACACCGGATAAGCCAACAGGCAGTTAAAATTCAGAACTCCAATGCCAGCCTGGAGGTGTGTGCAGAGTGTGAGGGAGCCTGGAACTCGAACTGCCTTCCCAACACACCCAGTAACTCCCCAAAGGTGGGAAGCCACAAAAAGGAACAAAATGGCAACAAAATCTAAAAGCGTTTTCAGTTGTGATTGCAAAATAAATACCCTGTTAACATCACTCAGACAGGAAAGAGTGAAAATGGATTTGGGAAGGTGAGTAAAGCATAGGGAGCCATGCTGTATTCACAGACAATAGAAGGTCCTCAGCCACACAGCTAGGACCTCTGCCTCAGGCCCCTTCCCTGCCCTCCTCACATGGTCCCAGATCTCTGCGAATGTGGGTACCAGCCTCCTGGTGCTGCTGTTGTCCTTAGTGCTATGCACAGCTCTGCTCCGCCAGAGACATCCCTGCACCCCAGCCCCCACTGCTCCCACCACTGAGCCCTCAAGGGACAGGACACTTCTTTCCCCCTGGTGCTTCCTATGCCAGCCCGGGTCTCCCTTCCATTCTCCACACACAACAAATGTCCTGGCAGTACTATTTGAAGAATCTCTACAGCAAATCTGAGATAATGGACTTCAATTCAAAGCACAGCTTCCAAAGAGTGCCAAGAGTCAGGTCTGCCCTCAGGGTCCCTACATTCCTCTCCTGCTCAGTGCCCAGTTCACGACCACTGTGGCCAGGAAGTGTTCCAGGCCTCCTCAGAGCCCAGGGAGGGAGTATTTTCCCTTGTTTCACTTCTGAGTGACCTAAAAGAGGGATGAGCATCAGCCCCAGTTCACATCTTATGTCCCAGCATAACTGTTAAGAGTTCCCCACTTCACTCCCCAAACAGCACGAGTTTGGATGTTAAGTGACATGTTCACCTTGCCGAGGAATAACCTGCTCCAAAAAGACTGACAGTGAGAATACCCATTCCTTTCAGGGAAACCCGTTCCCAGCACCAAGGGAATGACTGGGCCCGTAGGACCCAACAGTAGTCAGGTGCCAACTGTCTGCAAGAGGTACCAAAGCTTGGCTCACTCGGTCTTATGTAATATTATGTGTGGGACATCAACAACCCAGGTTGCATTATGACAAGATCAATACTGTCCCTTTTCAGTCACAGTTCCAGTAAGAGGTTAGTCCTCTGTTAATTAGGAGTCCAAATAAAGTCCAAGTCCAGCTTTGTGACATGCCATTCAGGTAGTCAAGCCAACTGTCACAGGACAGTCTGTACAGCACAGTTCACTTCCAATGACAGAAGCCTCATGTGTTACATGACTAAGCAATTTTAGCTGACATACAAGCAACCAAAGGGAAAAATCAACCTCAGATCTAGCTACCAACTCTATTTGAAGAGGGAGGCAAATATCAGCTCAGAAGTAAGACTCTGTCTGCAACACTTGAGTGTGAATGGCCACGTCCAAAGCCCATCTGAGAAGCACGCTTATGCTACTGGCAAATGAGATCAGTGAGGAAATTGGACGTTGGCCCTCCCCATTCATCCTTGAACCCCATCACATGGAATCAGGACGTGACATGTGGGAGCTGTAAAAGAGCAGGCCCAGGTGCCTGGCTGCGATGGGGTCTATTTGCTGTGTTTTGTTTTGTTTTGTTCTAGTCACTTCTCATTTCAATGTTTATATCACAACTGCTGTTTCTGCTCTTGTGTCCATGCCTCCTGTCATGTGAGATAATCATCGAACAAAGGACCATCAGTACGTCTGGGGGCCCGAGTGCCTCACAGGCTGCATGTGGCTAAGTTTTAAAGACAACCCTGCACTCAGCTCCTGTCAGATTTAAAATCTGCAATGCCAGCCTAGAGTAGCATACAGATGCCCTGTGGGTGTGAAACACTCCAACTTTCCCCATATGTCTAAATCTATATGGAGTTTCTTGTTTTCCAGATCAAGTCAGAAAATTTAGACCTGAGTTCTAATTCTAGCATTTCTTTGAAATAGCTCACAGCTACTCTCTAGGCCTCAGTATCCCCAACTGGAAAATGTAGTGGTTGGTCTGGTTAGTCACTGACATCCCTTCCTGCTCTGACGTTCTGTGGAACTACACTTCAGAAAATATTCTCTCTGGGCCTCAGTTTCCTCACTTATAAAGGTGATGCCAATGTAATAAGCACCTCACAAGTACAGCACAGGTTTTAAGTAGTACAGTGTACACAGAAACATGTAGGACTGAGTGCATACAGTAGGAACTCAATAATGTTTGCACTATCTCCTCAATTCTCTATCTTTGCAAGCTGGATAATACTTGCCAGTCTATCTTGTGAAAACTTAAATGAGTTTTTTGGAAAGAGATGGAAAGTGCTTGGAATTAAGAAAAGCACATGCAAATAAGAGGAATTATACTATAATGGAAAAAAGGACTAAAGTCAGAGTTTGAGACAGCAGTAGCAGATGTGATGTGCCTGATTAACTTATTAAACAAACTACAACCATAAACAGAGACATCTGCTTAAACCCCTGGGTTTGTCTCAGATGGGATTGAAAGAGGAAAGGCGAAGGAGGAACCAGATGCATCCTGGGCTTGCAGGACCCAGAACCTCGGCCATGGGCTGTAAGGGAGGCAGGGGAGAGGCGATAGTGAGAGTGACTATAGGAGGAGGGGAAGTTGCCAAAGCCCAGGGAGCAGCTGGGAGCAGAGGTGATGACAGCTGAAGCAGAAGGGTTATTTCAGAACTGTTCACTGTGGCTTACTGGACACTTTGGGTCTTGTTAATAAGAGGGGGCCAACTGAGCTAGAGGGAATTTTTGCTTCCCTTGTTATGAAAAAGGGCAAGTCTCCCTTGCCTAAGAGGGGAATCGCCAGTACAACAGTGTGCCTTTCTCAGCATACAGGCCTTACAGAGGCCCAGCACTCAGACCCTTAGGTAGTGAGTGGGTCTTCTCACAGGGGCCCAGGGGGAAGCAGGAGCCATGGGCTGGTCAGAAAGATAAAGCTCTTGGGCAGGAATCTGGGCTTGGCTATGGGCGATATTTTTCTAACATTCTATTATGAAAAATCTCAAACACAGAACACAGTTGAAAGCACTTTCCAATGAATACTGGCATAATCCCACCTGGATTCTATCACAATCATTTTACTATGTCACATCTATCCATCCATCCATCCCTTCATTCATCCATAGTACATCTTAAGTTAGGTACATTTCAAAGTAAATTATGTCTCAATACACTTCCCTCTGAATACTTCAGCATGCATATTATTAACTAGAGCTCAATGTCTGTTTACAGTTCTTTCCTTCTGATATAAAATTTAAATACTATGAAATTCACAAATGCTAAGTCTGCAGGTGTTATGTTTTGACAGATTTATTTACCTGTGTAACACAAACCCCTATCGAGATAGAGAATGTCCAATCACCTCAAGGTTGGCTCACAGGTTTGCCATATGACCTTGGACAAGACCTGTTTTAACTGCAATCCCAGCATGTCCCCAGATTTTCTGGTTATAGAACCCTTTTTACAAGTGCCAAGTTCAAAAATTCCATCTTAAACCATTAAGCCTAGATGTGACGTTACATACCATTTAGGTCAAGCCCACATATTACAGTTGAAGAAACCTGAGGGCTAAAGATAGTCCCCAAGCTGGTGGCACAGTTACGATAGGAAATTACTCTTTATTGAGCAACCCCTCCAAACCAGGAAATGTACTGAGCGCTGTATATGTGACCCCTCACCGCAGCCTGCCTGATCCCTCCCAGGGTTGCCATAAAGATGAAATACAGTTGTATATGCGGAGTCGCCTGACAGTGTGCCTGGCACAGAGCAGACACTAAAAGTCATTGGTGCTTTTCTTCTCTGCTCCACACTACCTGTTCATACGGCTAAAAGAGCAAATGGACATCCTACATCTCACACGATTATCACAATAACCCTGGGGGGAGGTAGAGGAGGTGTCTTTATCCCTGCTTTACAGGAGATTATATGGCTTGTCCCTGCTTATTATTAGTAAATGATGGTGGCACCAGGACTTAAACTCAGTCTCCTGACCCCAGGTTATTTCAGGCAGAGATTTAGGAGATTTGTCCATGTTCCCACCAGGCCACCTAGGACTAGAGTGGAAGGGCAGTTCTGAAATGCTATGAAACATTGTGTTTGACTCTCCAGCCCTCTACCCTGCTCCCCCCACCCCAATTTCCTCTTGTCTTGGCTCCACTTTCAAGCAGCACCACCCTCAGAGGGGGCGAGATGGCTACCAGAAGATTCTGGGTTATACCCAGCTGGGTTAGCAATCTCAAAAGAAAGAGGAATGTTCTGTTGCCATGTTTGGCAAAAATTCAAAGATTCGGTTTGTTGAACTAACTTGTTTCCTGTGCCCATTCTTAAAACAACCATCACTTTTTCAAAAAGAATGGGATCTACTGACTGGCCACCATGGGTTATGGGCTATTTCTGTCACTGGAGGTGGGGTCAGCTCCTCCAGAACCCCATGGCCTGAGAGGGAAGGAGGGATGGTACCCCACAGGAAAATCAATGTGCTGTTATCAGAGGGAAAGGAAAAGGGATGATGGATGCTAGGCAGCAAAATCTAATTAACAAAAATAAGTTTAACAAAACTAGTAGGTGAGCTGGATCAACATGAATTGTTCAAAGTGAATTTACCAGAGCTCTCTAGAAACTCTCCAAACCTGGTCTTTTAGAGGTTTCTATGGAGATTTCATTACATAGGCATTACTGCTTAAATCATTGGCCATTGGTGATCGAACTCAGTCTCTAGCCCCTCTCTCTTCCCCTGAAGAGGGTTTGAGGGGGATAAGGGGGAAACCTGAAAGCTCTAAGCCTCTAATTACTTTGTTTTCGAAAGATCAGCTAAATGTCCTGGTTGGGTGCACAAGCAAGTGGGTTCAGCTCCCACCTACATCACCACAAGATACCTCGGACAAGGGTTTGATCTCCAAAATATATACAGAACTCAACACCAGAAAGGCAAACAATCCAATTAAAAAATGGGCAAAGGACCCGAACAGACACTTCTCCAAGGAGGACATACAGAAGGCACATAGACATATGAAAGAATGCCCAACATTACTAGCCATCAGAGAGATACAAATTAAAACCACCATGAGATATCACTTCACACCGGTGAGAATGGCCATCATGAACAAATCAACAAACAACAAGTGCTGGCAAGGCTGTGGAGAAATGGGAAACCTAGTACACTAGGTGTGTTTGTGGGAAGCACACTGGTGCAGCCACTGTAGAAAATAGTATGGAATTTCCTCAGAAAACTAAAGAGGGAACTGTCTTTTGACCCAGCAATTCCACTGCTGGGATTATACCCTAAGAATCCTGAAATACCAACTCAAAAGAACCTATAGATCCCAATGTTCATTCACTTTACAATAGCCCAGTGCTGGAAGCAACCTAAGTGCCAATGGGGCATGAGAGCTGGGATGTGAAAAGGCATTTGCCCACAGCTCCTCTTTTTCTAAGGACAGATGACAGAAATAGGAAAAAGTTGCAGCAAAAATTGGAAAAGGTCAGCAAAATTCCTCTGGACCCCCAGCCTTCTATTTTGGCTCCTTTCCCCATAATATTCCCCTTCCCTTTCTACAGATTCCCAATGATTTCCTCCTTTCTAAGTCCCCCATGGGAAGCATCACAGGAAGGGGACAGGGAAAGGAAAGATAAGAAATAGGACAGAACCCAAGGAAGCTCATTATGGTGGAACCAGGGGAAACCCAGGAGAAGTGAGAACCATGACAAGAGACTTTTGAGTGAGCTGATAATGACATTGATTGAACATAAGACAATCACTGACCAGCAATAAGTGGGACACTGATTAGAAAGTCATCTTGTTCTCTAATTCCAACATGGACTCTAACATCAGTCTCCATATCACTGCCACCCATGCCCCCACCCCCACGTCTGTCCCAGCCACCATCACCCGGACTCCTCACACCCACTCTTATTCCGTCTAGTTCAGTCTTTCTAATGACAGCCAGAGGATACTTTCTAAAACATAAATTCCATCATGGCACTCCCTTAAATTTTTCTACCATTTCCATGTGTACTTAGAATAAAATCCCAAATTCTTATCATGTCTTAAAACCCCTCATTACCTACCTTCTGCCAATTCCCCAAACTTATCACTCTCCTTCCTTCTACTGAGTGCAGGCCAGCGAGGCCTACTTTCAGTTTCTGGAGGTACCAGGAAACTCCCGCAAGACCTTGACTCATGCTGCTACTGCTTCCTGGAGAACTGTCCCTGCTTCTCCCCGGCCCTACCACCACCTCCTCTGGTTCATCAGTAAGAATTCAGAGCACTCTGTTAATGCCTCCCTCTTAATCTAAACTAGGTTTCCCATGTTCTCCAACCTCCAAGGACGCCGCATTTTCCTTTTGTTTATTACTTAGATGTGAATATGTACGTTTAGTTGTTTAAAGTCCGTATCCCACACTACACAGAAGCACCAGACAGACTGGGACCCTATTGCTTTTGCTCACTGTCATATCCCTAGTTCCAAGCTTAATAAATGGCACATAGAAGCACACTATAAATGTTTGTTGAGTGAATGATGGATAGATTAACTGCTGTATACTCACCACTCCATGGACCTACCTCTACACACTGCCCTGGGTGCATCCAGCTTACTCCCTTTTCCCACCGCCAGTCATGTTCCTTCTCTTAAGGCACTAACCAGTTTCTCCCGTTACGTTTACTTTTTTCTTCCCCCCACCGGATTATAAACACCTATAGGGCATATTTGTTTGCATTTTTGCAGCTTCTATAATGTCTAGCATGGTGTCTTGCACTTTAGAGATGATCTAAAACATATACTAATAAAAATTCAAACAAGGAAAGATGTTGACTTTTTGCTTATGCATCTTAACTTTCCTTGTGCCTACATTGCTAAAGTGAATCTTCATATTCCTAGATGAGCAAAGGATAGTGGATTGGGGCCAGAAAGAAAAAACAAAGAGGAAATTTGTGATATGAAGAACAGCTGAAGGGAGAAGAAAGAAGGGAAAAATATGAGGGAAAGGAATAGAGAAAAGGGGAAGAAAGAGGGAAAGGTAAGGGATGGGGTTACAACCTTATATTATGGTTAATGAAATAGATTTGAAGTGCCAGTTATTAAAAACAGTTAAAAATGGTCTTCTCTACTCATTTTTCTCTGCCATCTTGCTTTTGATTACTTCTGCTGTCCAGGTTTTTTACTAAAAGTTGATGGGGCTGATAGTGGTACTTCTTATTTTAATCCTTGCAGCTCCTCCTCATGAACCCTCCTAACAGACCTGAAGGTATTAGGGGGCGACAGCGATGAAATCATCCCTATTTAACAGATGGAGAGGTTGACGCAGCAATGGCCGGCCAGCTGGCACCAGAGAGTAAATTGTCAGCAAGCTCAATCTCAGGACATAAATGCAACTGACCCCCAAGGGTCTCAAAGATCTCCAGTCAATTTAAAAACCTCACAATCCCTGGGTCAAAGTATGTCCTTTACTCCCATGTGTTTTCAGGATATGTCTAAAGGAATGTTTTTTTTCTTTCACAAGTGGTTCTGCTCTATCATTAAATATGACATCTCAATGGTCAATCATTGTTTCATTCCATTTGGACCAAAAAATAAATGAATTTCTAACCTATGTACTAAGAAATACTTCATTGAAATGATTATTAAATAAAGTCAAAATTTAAGTGGAAAATAACTTAGAACTCTATTAATATATTCTGAAAATATATACCTATTTATGGAAATGAAAGGATTCTATTGGTTGGTGGAAAAAATAGTCCAAGGATAAGTAGACATGTTAGCCTGACAGCACTAATTTATTTTACAATAATTTCCAGAAAGTGAATTGTTCAAGCCCCATTTCCCCATTCTCTCACCTGATCCTGCTCGGGGAGACATAGCATCAGGGAGGCTGAGATTTGCATGGGGTCTGATAGGGAGGAACGGCATGTGGTGAGAAGTGTACTGAGCCAGGGATTGGAGATCTGGACTCTATTCCCCTCTCTACGAATACAAATCTTTATGACTACTTCTAGCTTCTATTTTTCAATATTCTAGGCTATCTGGGTTAATCCCCCTCCCCAACACAATAATTTGTCCTAAAGTGCACTAATATAAACATACTCCTCTCAGCTTATACCCATGAGTGACAGAGAGCTCAGCTTCCCAAGGCATTTATGCCTCATTAGTCCATGTGGGGCCTTTAGAATCTGCCTCTCTGTAATGTCCTCTCACTGATCTTGCAGTATGTGCAACAGAATAATCCAGAACAAGAGATCTTATCTGGCCACATGCCAGCTGTTTAAAATTTAAAGACATTATCCTAACCTCTACTTTCTAAGTTAAATTTCTTCACTTTCTTTCACGCTACATCAAAGTTTTCCAGACACCCTAACATCCTTCATGCCTATGCTGGCCCCTCTCCAGTCTACCCAAGTCCATCTTAAAATGTAGTTCTCAAAATTAATTTGTCTATCCTAGTTGTGATCTCAGCAGACATCTCAAAGGGATGTCAAGTGATCTAGGAAAAGCACTTCTGTAAGTATTTTGACTTGATAAGTAATGAATCAGAAGCAAGCACTGGCTGTTGATAAGGTTGCTGTTCTGTTGTTTAAAGCATCCAAATCATATTTTTTCTTTTCATACCTGTGGTTCCAGCTGAGCCTTAGCTGGGATTCAGACTCTGTGAATATCTGATGGATTGATACTAATGGTGACTTGCAGGCACTGATCATTCCGCATGAAGCCATCTTCATGGAGGAAGTAGCTTGTGGGGAGGTCTTGGTGCCAGAGTGCCTGAGGATAGGAATGGAAAGTGAAGACACAGGTGTCTAACAAAATTGTGGCCTTTGAGATGCCTTAGATCTGTGGAGAGTAGGGCTTGGAAATGATATTAGGGTACACACAAGACTATGTCAGAGACTGGGGACGTGGCATCCTACCTATTTCTGCTCATGACCACATGAAGTCCTGATGTAAATACTGAAGGAAACATGGCTCTTGTGTATGTCGGTCCCTGGGAGGGGACTTGGGGTTCACTGGGAACACCCCAGCAGACAGTAAACAATAGGCAACAGTGGCATCTAGGTAACTTTCTAAGGATTCCAAGGAAAGCTTAAGGGCACTTTGAAGATAAACAGAGACCCTGTCTTAGGCATTTCTGAGAAATGGAAATGCCAGGGAAATCTGAGCTAGTGAGGTCGAATTATTACTAGTAATGAGAGTTCATTGGGGCCAATAAGCCGATAAAGCAAAGGAAATTTGGGTTCTCATATTGTTAACAGGTAATTCAATCTCTTTCATATTAATCTTAATATAGGGCATCCAAGACTTTTATGAAAAACTCCCAAGTGATGCCAAATTTGCTTGTCTGCATACTATACTTTGAGTAACAAAGAAATAAATACATGGCTATACACCCTCATAAAAAAATAGTATTGAGTGAAAAAGTCCTCGGGACTTGGAGTATAGTAAGTGGCTTCCTTGCTCCCTGCTGAGTTTCTACCTTCCTAAAGACTCTGAAACTTTCTCCTAGTTGCTAAAAATGAATCTCTGCTCCCAACATTTTTGCCATCTTTGTGTGGTCCCCAAAAATAAGGAGAGAAAACCATTAGCAAAGGAAATGCCTGGGAAGCAAAGGAAATGCCTGTCTACTTTTGGAAATGAAAAAAAAGTCAACTCTTCCTAAGGATACATAAAAATTAATCATAGAAACAGATTTTGAACTTTCATTATATTTGACCTGATATTTGATGTTTCAAAATGATTAGTAAATGAGATAAGGGAGCAAAAACTAAGAGGTCATTTTAATATAATTTCCCCCACTTTTTTAATCCCAATATAAACTGTCTAGGGTTCTGTGGACACTTCAACCCCATAAAATCAAAACATGTACTTACAGGAGACTCCTGGTGAGCTTCCAGATTGTTCAATCATTTTGGCCCCTGAGTGGTAGAGCAGGTAAAGGGCTAGATGAGGCACCAGAGAGTGATCTCACCCTGAACCACAGACCCTACTCTCACTCAGCCTGTAGCCCAAGTAGCTCATTTCTCTTCTTTTAGACATTGTCCAAGAATCTCCACTGTTCCCCTCAAGCATCATACTCAAAAATTTCACA
Source organism: Macrotus californicus (assembly GCA_007922815.1). Taxonomy (NCBI): domain Eukaryota; kingdom Metazoa; phylum Chordata; class Mammalia; order Chiroptera; family Phyllostomidae; genus Macrotus; species Macrotus californicus. The sequence goes on along the minus strand of VMDR010013087.1, from coordinate 9,294 downwards.
CAGAAAACCCTCCTAACAACCAACTTAACATAAACCAGATGCTCAAGGATGAGGACATAAGCAGAAATTTCACTTTACACTCAGGAACAGGGACACGCAGACACACCCACTGCCAGGGGAAGACGGCATCTCAGAGAGAGAGACAGCACCAACTCAATGTCGACCTCCAGGGCAAGCTCTGCCCTGCTGCTGTCTGGAAGTCCAGGGGTTCGGCTCTGCAATAGCAGTACTTGGGTAACCCTGCCCACTCAGGCTGAAGTAAGTGTTCTTCTGATAGTATGTGAAGAGCAGATGTGTTTACATAGGAGATCTCCAACAGAAGTACTCCAAGCACTGCATAAGGATACTAACTTCAGAAGCCAAAGGAATGACCAGCTGGCTTCTTTCAGCTGGCCAGGCCCAAACAAGTCCAAGGTAAGAGAACACACACGTTGCACACGGATTGCAGGAAAGCAGCTGACTCAGGTAAGATGTTGCCAGGTGGGCATCTAAACCGGGATAGGTTACTGATAAAGTAATTTACTGTGTCCTGTTTCAGTTCACCAGCCAAGGAGTTGTTCGTCACATTTCCTTCCACTAATTTATTTGTTATTCCTCACCTATGTTTAAAAAGTGAGGAAGTTTATGACAAAAGCCAAAATCCAACTGATTCATTAAAAAAATTAAAAGAACTAGGGTCGGGACTTAAAAACCAGAAAAGTACTGAATTACAAAGTCTGAGCTACAGACACTGATTACAATCACCCCCAAATGAGCTCTGTGCTCTTGGAAGCCACGGCAAAAAGGAAAAATGATGAATTTAAAAACTCTTATCTCATAAAAGGAAACACATTTGTTCATTAAAAGAAACAAAAACTCCCCACTTCCATGTTCTGAGTGACCCCTCCACATCTTATGGTCTCCCAATTTGAGTAAGTCATAAATAGGAGTGACTATAATTTACAGTGTCAGTTCCCGATTATTCCTGGGGACTGATACTGCCAACACCAGGGGTGTGGGGGGTGGATCTGATGGTCACTGTCCTGTTTCTGAACTTTACTTACACCTTTAGGTAGGGAGCTTGTGATGATGTTATAATTTATAAAATTATACTTCTAAAATAAAAGTGAATTATTGGACTTGAACTGTCAAACAACTTGAATATGTTGACATCTCTTAGAATAGCAATTATTTCAATATCAGAGTCCCAACATCGTATGGAAAGAGAGTCTGTGCATGTTAAATCTGGGCCGGAGGAGCTCATCTCCAGAAATCCTGTACTCCCACCTCCTTTTTTTCCTGACAGATGACATGTGTTTGTTTGTTTAGGGTAATTTTTAAAACTTGAGGTGTGGAAATATTTAAAAAATATACATAATGTGAAAATCACTATTTTAATAATTTTTAAGTGTATAAATCAGTAGCATTAAGTACATTCACCTTCCCTCCAATTTCTGCAACCCTACCTTTACCCTAGCCCCTCCCATAAAGAGAAAATCTACAGATATTATGTTTTTTCTTGGGACTTTAAAACTATTTACCTGCTAAAGAGAGGTACATCTCAAGGTGTGTTCCTCTTTGCTAACATTTACGAAAAAGGAATGCATGAAGGATTTTCAGAGGAGACAGACAATGAGACAAAAGACTTTGGGTGAGCAGGCCTTTCTGATGTTCTTAGTACAGTACTTTCCTTACCCTCTGCTCTCTTAGGGGTACAACAGAAGAGGCATGAGACTTACAGTTGCTACTCTGCCATGTGTTGTTGCACAAGCTCTCAGCTGGTACCTTTCTGCCTTGATGTCTTCCTCCATAAAATAGAGGTAGTTATACCGATATCAATGCTGTTGTATAATTTAAATGAGGTAGTATATATCAAGAGGGATTTGTAAACTACTATGCACACACTGACTTTTACTTACATGAAATTCTGGCCCTGATGAATACCACTAGGCTGCAGGCTCCTCGGGGATAGAGTCTGGGGTCTGTTTACTGCCGTGCTGGGCCCCAAGCTGGAGCATATGCTTAGCACTGAGCAAGTGTTCGTTAAATGTGTGGTAGGACAAGTTATCTCCATTTTCTGAAAATTCTCAATGTGTCCAGGATAATAAGAAGTAAAACCACCAAGAAGAGGCAAATTGATTGAAAGAGAAAGCCAGTTTGTGTGATTTGTAACACTCGAGGTCCAATGGGGTAGAATTATTAGTACCTGAAAACTGGTGCTCAAGAAATGGCCACTCAAACTGGCACAGCCTTCCCATATGACAATTTGACAAACAGCACAAAAACCTTAAAAACAAGTACAATTTGACACAAAATTCCAAGTCAAGAGAGTTATGAGAAATTTTCAAAAATGTGCATGAACATATAACTAAAAGGATGTTATACACAAAAAAACCAGAAACCCCTTTCTTGCCCAACAATTGGGAATGGCAAAATAAAATGTATACCCAGGCATTAGGACATAATGGAGCCAGCCTTTAAAATTATTGTATAGAAGTATATTTATTAACAAGGAAGGATGTTTAGAGCACACTAAAAAAAGAGATTGACAAGCAATAAACACAAAAAGAAAAAACACATGTAACAAATATTAATAAAGATGACCTCTAGGTTTATTCTTATTTCTTTATTTTTGTTTTTTATGAATTTTCTCATGTTTCTGTAATAAGCATGAATTCTTCTTATAATTTTTTTACTATTGCAAAATATCCATTGTCATTTATTCAGTCAACACATAGTTATTGAGCATTCACTATATACTAGGCCCCATGCTGTGCCCTTGTGATATAGGGGATATTTTGTTCATCTGCCATGAACAAGATAGGTACAGTCCCTGCACAGGTGCTTACATTCTAGAGGAGATAAACATTAAAATGTGACTTAAATGAGTAATTATACAATTGCACTTGTGATAAGTGCTGTAAAGAACATGCAGAAATTGTTAAGAGCAGGTATAAAGGGGAACTGATCTCATCTGGGGTCAGGGAAGATTTCTTTTTTTTTCTTAAGTATATTTTGTTGATCATGCTACTAGAGTTGTCCCAATTTTTTTCCCTTTTCCCCTCTTTGCCAAGTACCCACCTTCCCTCCAGCAATTACCCCACTTAGTTCATGTCGATAGGTTGAGCATATAAATTCTTTGGCTTCTCCATTTCCTACACTGTTCTTAACCTCCCTGTGTCTCTCTTGTACCTACTAGTTATGCTTCTTAATCCCTGTACCTTCTCCCTCATTCTCTCCATTCCCCTTCCATGCTGAGAACCCTCTATGTGATCTCCATTTCTGTGTTCCTGTTCTAGTTGTTTGCTTAGTTTGTTTGTTTTTTAAGTTCAGTTGTTCATAGTTGTGAGTTTGTTGTTATTTTACTGTTCACAGTTTTGATCTTCTTTTTCTTGAATAAGTCCCTTTAACATTTCATATAATAAGGGCTTGGTGATGAAGAATTCCTTTAGCTTTACCTTGTCTGGGAAGCACTTTATCTGTCCTTCCATTCTAAATAATAGCTTTGCTGGACAGAGTAATCTAGGTCATAGATCCTTGCTTTTCATCACTTTGAATACTTCTTGCCAGTGTCTTCTTGCCTGCAAAGTTTGTTTTGAGAAATCAGCTGATAGTCTTATGGGAACTCCTTTGTAGGTAACTCTCTGCTTTTCTCTTGCTACTTTTAAGATTCTGTCTTTATCTTTAACCTTTGGCATTTTAATTATGATGTATCTTGATGTGTCCCTCTTTGGGTCCAACTTGTTTGGGATTCTCTGTGCTTTCTGGATTTGTATGTCTATTTCCTTCACCAAATGAGGAAATTTTCTTTCATTATTTTTTCAAAAAGTTTCCAAGTTCTTGCTCTTCTTCTTCTTCTGGCATCCCTATGATTTGGATGTTGGCACTTGTGGAGATTTCCCAGTCTTCTTATACTCTCCTCATTTTTTTAAATTCTTGTTTCTTCATTCTGTTCTGGTTGAATGTTTGTTTCTTCCTTATTTTCCAAATCCTTGATTTGAACTCTGGCTTCCTTCCCTTCACTGTTGGGTCCCTGTGGATTTTTCTTTATTTCACTTAGCGTAATCTTCACTTCTTCCCTTATGCTTTTGCTATATTCAATGAGTTCTCTGAGTATTTCACCAACAGTGTTTTGAACTCTGCATCTGATAGGCTGGCTATCTCCATTTTTCTTAGGTCTTTCTCTGAGGTTTTGTTCTGTTCTTTCACTTGGGCCATATGTCTTTGTCTTCTCAATTTGGCAGCCTCTCTGTGTTTGTTTCTGTGTATTGGGTAGAGCTGCTTTGACTCCCTGTCTCAGTGCACCTGTTAAGTTGTATAGGGCAGACAGAGCCTTAGGTATTTACCTGCTTTATCTCTTTGTGGCTCTGTGTCAGGGGAAGGGGCCAGAGAAGGGACAATGCCTCTACCTGGCTGCTGGAAGTTTTCTTGGCACTTGCCTTATTTCCAGTCATTTTACCCACTTCCCAGTGTACAACTGGTGCCCTTCTATCTGTTGCCCTGGTGGTGGTTCCCAGAGTGGGTGGGTATGTGTACATTCTAATACTATGTGGGCCCTTTAAATGGGCTCTCCTTAGAGACCCACAGTTTCCTTCGCTGGCCCAATCCCTACTGGTTTTTACAGCCAGAAGTTATGGACTTGTTTTACCCACTGCTGGAACCCTGGGCTGCACAGTCTGGCCTGGGGCTGGGATTGCTCAGACATTTTTTATCCCTCCTGATTTTTATCCACCCCACATGAATGTTGGGACCACCTGGTCTGCCGCTGCCACCACCACCACCACCTTGCCATGCCTCTCTGATGCCACACCATGTCCTCTCCACCCTGGCTTCCCATCTCTGCCCCTCCTATCTGTCTGGTGAATATGGCTTCTTTAAATCCTTGGTTGTTGGACTTCCATACAGTTAAATTTTCTGGAAGTTCTGGGTGGTTTTTTTGGATTTTTTTTTAGGTTAGTTGTGATCCTTCTCATGGTTGTGCAAGGAGGTGAAGCATGTCTACCTATGCCTCCATCTTGACCAGAAGTCTTCTTCTTGTAATTTTAAGAAAATAGTTAACAACACAAAAGGAAAGAAAATGTAGTGTCAAATATGCCTTAAGGAACTTGGGAAGACTGGAAAACACATTAAAAAGTACTAGAAAACAAAGCTCTATGTTTGTATGCCAGTGAGGCGACTTGAAGGGTGAGATGGCCAAATCAGCTGGTCAGCTGACTAGTTTTTGTTCAAAGACTCATTTGGTTGAAGGAAATGCCAATGATCTCTACTCAGCTTCCCCAGCCTATGCTGCACTGACTTCCAGTCAGCCCCATTTAGAAATCCCCTACTTGAAGTCACTTCCTTGTCTCCCTCACTTGAGGTCTGGACATCTGCATGAAGCAGTGAGGAAACATCCATTCCCCAGGTTACTCAGTCAAGGCCCCAACAGGAGACCATCTCCCAGAGGAGAAGGTGAGCCAGGAGACTTCAGAGGAGCCACCCACAACCAGTCCTCCCTGAACCATGAATAAGGCATGGGAACCAAGGCAGTACTGGAAATAAATGCACAGACAACTAATTGCTTCCTGCTTGGTAAACCAATCTGATAACTCAATTTTTTTTAACTTGGTTCCACTAAAGAAATAAATAAATAAAAGAAAAAGTGTTAACACAGTAAGAGCAGCCAAGGAAGTATTAGTTCTGTTTTTTTGTGTGTGTTGCTACATTTTCCGGTCAAAAATTGCTTCATTATCTACAATGTCCTCTCTGCTTCATGGCTCTAGCTTTCTTGCTTTACTGAGAACCCTGAGATTCCCCCATGTCTCTCCAGCAGCAATTTTCAACCTTTTTTATCTCACAGCACACATAATCTAATTACAAAAGTTCTCTGGCACAACAGAAAATATATTTTTGTCAATCTGACAAAAAAATAGGTACAATTTTGATTCATTCACACCAGACAACAATTGTTGTGTTGGCTATTGTCACTTTTTTATTTGACAATCTAAGGTAAAAGAGGTCAGTGCCCCTGACTAGATAGTCAGATGTGGCATGTTTTAAAATTCTTGTGGCACCCTGATTGAAAATTGCTGCTCTAGAGAATATACATTTATTACTATATCTCTAACAATCTTCAAACTTGTGAAATGTGCCTGGATTCTCAGTCTGCAGAGGGCTCAGGAATGCTGGGCAATTTTAGGGAAGGCCCAGCATCAGGCTTCCCCAAGAACAAAGGCCCTTGGACACACACCTCACACTAGGCACACAATTCCATTTTATAAAGCTGTTTCTTCTGTGCACAAATTGCTGTTCTGAGGATAAGTCCTAGGCCAAGGCTCACTTTCACATACTCTCTGGGAACATGGGAGGAAGGCAAGGAAGAACTATAGCACTTATTGTTTTTGAATGAAAAGTGTTTTTTTTCTAGTAGGTATGAGCTTAGAGCACAGGTTTAACAATACAATATTAGGAACTCCACTGTTAGGTGGATGAATCTGTGAATTCCAACTGAGAAACATCCCAAGACCAGCAGAGTTAAACAAACAGGAATTTCTTGTCTCAGGGAGATGCAAAGTTCAAGGGTGGGTCTGGCTGGATACATAACTCAAACTAAATGATGCTGGGAATCAATCAATCTCTTTCTTGCTAACTATTCATCTTATCTCCTCTGTGTTAGCTTCATTTTCAGCAAACTCTCATGTTGAACTCCCAAAGCACCCAGGCTTTCATCCAACTAGACTAAGGAAAGAGAACTTCTGTCTTTTTTAATAGCTCCACTTAAGTCCTAGGACTGATTCATACTGGACTGACTTGAGTGACATGCTCTGCTTGAATCAATCAGATGACTTGAGATATGAAATAAGCTGATCGGCCACACTTGGCTCTCCCCCTGCTACTTCAAAGGAAAATTGAAGTGATGTCACTAGAGGAAAGAATGGAAGTCAACCAAGAATATTAATGCCCTCCATTGTGGGCTTGTGGTGGTCTTGGGCAGCAGACTGTGTCAGTACAGGCAAGGAGTGCTCAAGGGTCAGCAGTTCCAAGGATCAGTCATGTCAATCACCCATGATCTCAAAAGGCCTTCAAGAGAGCAGGGAAACAACTTTCAGAAGCAATCCACATCAGATTTGGTCTAGAAGGAAGGATATAGGCTCTGGGTGGGCATAGGTGAAGCCAAAAGAATCAAAGAGGTGGGCCTCTTGCCCCTGTCTAGGGATGATACTGCTTACAGCAAAGGCCCATCACACAGCAAGACTCATTTAAGTAGCCCAGCACCACACTGCTGGCCTGAACCTCCACTGCCAACCCTACCACACCACTCTCTAAGAGGCCAGGGACACCATCCAATGGCCAAGCCCAAGTCACCTGTCTTCACCAAGGCTATTCAAAGCAGGAAGAGGCCCCACCTGGGCTCTTGGGCTTCCTCCCAAGACCATGTACAGAAGTGGAAAGGGAATCTACCAAAGAATATCAGGGTGCTATGGGCAAAGGTGATTGGTCAAACATCTCAAAGCAACATACGTGTGTAGCTTTCTCTTAAGGCCCATGATTTTTCAACTCATAATAGCTGTTCACTCTGTGCTAGATCCACAAGCATAACCATTACCAATCACACCCAAAAGAAAACAAATCTCTAGTTAATACTAAATTTTTTTTCATGCACCCATCCATAAGATCAAAGGACAAAAAGATGCTTATTTTATTTATTCATTGCTGGCATCAATTCAATCTATCTTCTTACTTATTTCTACATATACCCAACCTCCAGCCCTAAGGTCTTCACTACCCTGGAACTTACGTAAATAAACAAGAGTACTAAGAAAGATGTCCCAGACTATCAGTTTAAAAATCCTTCAGATGGGTGCAGAGTCCTTTTAATATGGCAATGAGGAGAAGCCTAGCTCTAGGACAGGACTGTGCTGGTACGGGACCTGAAAGAGATGCTTCTGCCGTGGCACCTTCCTGGCAGCAACACCATGCTGGGCACGTGCCTGAGATCTGGGGCCAGGAGGGAAACAGCAGGAAAGAAGTTGAGACCGTAACAGAATTCTCACTAGAGCATCAGACACTGTAAGTTTCTATGTCTATTCTTTTATTTATTAAAAGAGAGAGAGCTAGGCATTGAGTGTGCCAAAATATAATATAATGAACGCTTCACATGCACATGCATCTACACAAAGCTGAGAAGAAAATCATCCTTCACAAACTTGGAAACCTTTGTGTACAGATTTGCAATAACATCCAAGATACTGTTCAGTGGAAAAGGCAAGTTGACAAATACTGTGATGAGCATGGTGCCCACTGAGTAAAAATAAGTAGTAATCACATATACATTTAAACATATACTTGTACATGCTTAAAATATTGTGAAAGGGTATATAAGTAAACCAATGAAAGTGGGAGCAGGGACTGGGGATGCAGAGACACTTTTCACCAATTTCTCTGGTGCAGTTCCTCTTGAAAGTGTTGTGAAAGCAAAGAAAAATGTTGAGGTGCACTGGTTTATAGTGCACCATAGATCTACCAAAGAATGGAGCACCCACACGTATCTACTATCTATTCTAAATTGCAAACGGTAAAAGAGAGAAATGCATCGCACAGGTAAGTCAACAGGAAAGTAAGCTTCAGTGCTGGGGGTCACCAAGGTGACACACCCACCCAGCCCCTCTTCTGAGAACACAGCCTTGACAGCAAAGTCTGGAGTAAATGGGATTTTTTAAAAGAAATGACTTGGAATTCCTGAATTGCTTGATTGATACATGATTCACTGAGACCTGAAATTGACTTCAAGAATTTGTTTCTTTTGTTTTCTTGCTTCCTATCTATTCCTTATGAGGCGAAGAACAAGAATTGGCAACATGATTTTCTAACCTTTGGAGAAACAATGAAACATGGACAAAGGAGATTCTAAGAAGCCAAGAAGCACAAGAAGAGAGAAGCACCCAAACGCTTTTGTCAACTTTTGGAAATTTCTTGAACACATTCAGGAATGTCAAGGAGAAGATTTGTTACAAAGAAAGGAAATTTGAAGGCATGGCAAAGGTGAACAAAGACCATTATGAAAGGGAAATCAAACCCTACATGCCTCTCAAAAGGGAATTCAAATTATTGTTATATTAACTAAATATTACTACTCTGTAATTGAAAAATAAAGAGTTGTGAGTTTATTGTTGACATTCTGAATATATCTAAGTAAACACATTTTTAATAATAAAGAAAGATGAAGTAGTTACTTGAAATTGGTCTCACTGTCTCAGATGTTGTGCCTCCACTTTGGGTCCAGCTCTGGTCCCTTCACAAGTCCAGGTTTTATTGTCTCACTTGTGAGGATATATT
>VMDR010013086.1:7816-25620 GCA_007922815.1 Macrotus californicus | reverse complement strand
CCCCTGTGAGGTAACTTCACGGGCATTTTGAAGGACCATACTCAACAATATGTCACAGAGTCTAAAAATTTACTATTTTGTCTTTCAGTTAATCATTAACTTTAATGTCCTCCTAAAAAATACAAACAGATCAGGGAACAATACACTATAATGTTACTCTTCCCTTAGTTTTGGAGTACTTATCATAATCTCCCAATACCTGAAGGAAAATGGAAAGCAATGTACTTGGGTTGCAGTCACACGTATTGGCATTGGCACCACAGGTCCCCACCAAATGCAGTGGGAAGTCCAATTCACCATGGTGTGTCTCTCAGACAGAGATGAACAAGCAACAAATGTGTCTCACAATTAGAAGGTAGATTTTTATAGCAATGGCAAATAGGCCCAACAAACCCTAACACACAAGGTTGATGACATTGTAAAGAGTGGGAATGAACATAGTGTCTTAAAATTAATACAACCAAGATGTGATTCCACCACTGTGAGCAAAAGAGGGCAGTTCCCTCATTCCAGGTGTTACTGTTCTGTTAGGATAGCCTAAGATCGAATTTCTCTTCCTCCTTCTTTCCTTTGCCACTATAATTACCTGGCCCTCCAATTTTCACTAATGTCCCAAATAAAGTGTGGCTCTGCTCCAGTTCCCAAGGCAATGGTGTTTGAGGCATCATTTTCAGTTATTTCTCTGCTTATTCTCATTTACCAAATAAGATTTAATGTGGTCCCTCTTTCACATCTAGAATCATAAATAATCATGGATTTTCACCTTGTTCCCTGAGTTTTCTTTAGGACATAAGAGAGGTATTTTATTCTTACACATACATACTATAGTCTATTCCTTTTGAATGCTGGGTTCTTCAATGTTTCACTTAAAATTCATTGACACATTTTTGTGGGTGGTATTATGGCTAATTTTGTATGTCAACTTGTACGAGTGGTAAGGCCCATGTTTCCTGGAATAGTCACATTGCTTTCTCCTCAGGGTTGATACCATTTATAGAAATGCCTGTAAGCATTGATGCACATATACTTAGCCAGGTATCCTAGGTAATGTCAAAGACTGGAAGTCTACCACAACTACCACTGAGTGATAAGGATACCTGCCATCTGCTTTATTCTACCCATCATGCTGGATGAAAGACTTTTTCATTTACCCTTCGTATAGGCTTAGAGACAAGGGACACATTTTCTCACCAAAAAGATGGTTGCCTACTCTCCAGTCTCCTAAATCCAAGGTTTTTGCCTAGATTTTCATCACATGTGATTAGAAAGCTAAGTGTTGTCTCTATCCTGAAGCATCCTTTGCAATGCCTTTCTCTTATAACACCCCTGTCCAAATGTGTTGCCATAGTTATTAGCCTCTACATTTAAGTCATTTTCTACAACACTACCTTGGCTCAGGAGTCAGGTACCATGTCAGGTCTTAACTACTTATCTACCTATCCTTCCATGATTCATTCTCTTAGAATCAAGCTTGGATATAAGCATAATGTCTTGTGGGTGACTCCAGAGAACTGTACACACTTTTTAAAGAGACTATGTTTTCTTAGAGCAATTTTAGGTTCATAGCAAAATTAAGAGGAGGGTACTGAGATTCCCCACATTCACCCTGCCTCCATACACACATGCCTTCCTCCATCATCAACACCTCTCATCTTTTGCCAAGGATGATCCTACATAGACACATTATAAATCACCGGAGTCCAGTTTATATTATGGTGAATGCTTGGTGGTATATATTCTGTAAGTTTGGACAAATGCATAGGGGGATGTATTCATCACTGTAGAATCATACAGAGTATTTCCACTGCACTAAAAATCCTCCTCTGTGCTCTGCCTCTTCAACCCTCCCCACTCAAACCCCTGGAATCACTGATCTTTTTACTGTCTCTATAGTTTTGGCTTTTCCAGAATGTTATGAGATAGAATCGTGTAGTTTGTAGCCTTTTAGATTGGCTTCTTTCACTTAGCAACATGTATTTAAGGTTTCTGCCTGTCTTTTCATGATTTGAGAGCTCATTTCTTTTTAATTCTGAATATTTCATTGCCTGTTAATAGCAGTTTATTTATTCATTCGCCTACTGAAGGACATCTTGTTTCCTTTCAAGTTTTGAAGATTATGAATAAAAGTACAATAAATAACCATGTACAGGTTTCTGTGTGGACACAAGATTTCAACTCCTTTGGATAAAAAGCAAGGACCTTTATTGCATATCATATGGTAAAAGAATGTTTAGTTTTGTAAAAAATTACCAAAGAGTCTTCCAAAGTGGCTGTACCATCTTGCAGTCCCGCCAGCAATGAAGGAGAATTTTTGTGGCTCCACATCCTTGTTAGCGTTTGCGTCGTCACTGCCAGATTTTGGCCATTCCAATAGGTGTCAATATATTTTTCGAGAAGCATGTTTTGGGAGGAATGTTACACATTTGGTACCCACTGGTCAAGTGTTAAACTAAAGTGGCTTATATTTCTTTCGACACCTTGGCTTTTAAGCCTTTCACATTTGTGCTTTATATTTGTATTTTGACTAAATGTGTTTCCTGTGGTTACACCTTGTTTTACTCAAGCATTCTAGCCTCTCAAGAAGTTTTCTCTGCTGTACTTATACATTTCCTCCCAGCAGGCCCTACACCTGGAGAAAGAACACAGTGCTGTCAGGCCTTAGGTTCAAGTTGCATGTCTAACACTGATGGGCTGTGAGCCTTCAAAAAGTTGTTTTTCCTCTGTGAATTAGCTATTCTTTCTTTTAAAACAGGACTGACACCACAAAATCCAAAGGGTCTGTATCAAGGCTGATATGAGACAACGTACTACAACACTGAACAGAACATCCCTTAATGAGCCAACAAAAATATACACAATTAAGATAGCTTGTTTCCAAAACTCTACACAGTCCTACCAAATATGCATTATCTTCTTGATTTTATGTACACTTTATACTGTGAAAGAAACCAGAATATACCATCCCCAAATACTCCACTTTGGCATAGGACTATTTTGAGCTGAAGGCTACTGAGAAACGGTAGAAACTTATATATTATTAACAAATATCACAGAATACATTGAATGAAAAAAAGAAACACCAGACACACACAAGAAAAGCTCTCCACCCTCCTCCTAACTGTCTAAAAGCAGGGCATATAGTTCTCTTTTGTAAAGGAAATTTCCATTTGCAGAGATGTCCTCTTGAACCAGGAAAGGAGAATGACTAGGAGACAACCTTCATCACTGGAGATGAGATAACTCACATCTGCATAAGAAACCTTGCCGAATAATCCCATTTATGGCACATTTCTTAGACTTGTTCCCACAATCTGCCTACCCTCCTCCCCCACTAAAACACAAAGCTCCTTCTCTACACTTTGTTAAAATATTTAAGCCTCTGGGTCTATCTACCTCTTTGGGTTTTCACTTCTTTTCTGTGAAGCTCCCATAGGTGTACTAAATCTTTTTCTCTTGTTAGTCTGCCTTTTATCAGTTTGATTCATGGGCCCCACACACTGAACCTAAGAGATGGTAAAGGAAGAATGTTTTCCCTCCCCTGCAGCCACTGGGGCTTAATCTTCTCTTTATAACATGTGTGGTTTTTATGTCCTTTTCAATATTCAGGCTCTCTCCTTTGACTTTAGCGCTTGCCCTTTCATTTCTCAACCACTTTTATCCATCAAATTCCTGTGCCCTTCAGGATAAACAGCAGGTCTTATTCATCCTGGATTCCCTCTCCCATCCTATGGGCTTAGTTAGGTGCTCTTCGTCTAATTTAGGTTATTAAATTCTGTAAGATGGCGAAGTGGGGAAAAGATGCCAAAGTAGTCTCAGATAGAGGATTTCAGGGTCTAAAAACCACATATTGAATATCACATTTTTATTAAACTCTAGTCTTTCTTTTTTTTTATTCTCAACTAAGGACATTTTTTCCCATTGGTTTTTAGAGACAGGAAGGGAGAGAGAAAAATGTTGATGAGAGAGAGAAGCCTTTCCGTACACACACAGACCAACAAAGACTATCTTACGTAGCTAGACCAGTGGGTGAACCCACAACCTATGTATGAGCCCTGACCAGGAATCAAACCCACAACCTCTAGTCATGGGACAATGCTCCAACCAATTGAGCCACGCTAGCCAGAACTAAAGTCTAGTCTTCTTTATAGTCATCGTATAGTTTTGTTTTCTAATATACACCGAGTTTATAGTATCAATATTTCACATATTTCTGATTCTTCATTGATGCACTAATACATTACTTGTTATTGAGAATCCTGCCTTAAAACTTACTGAAATAAACAGATACAGATATCTGTATGAAATGTGAATCTGAGTTTTCTCACATCCTGCCAGTACCCTGTTGTCACACAAAGGTTTTGAACAAATCTGCATAAATGACTTTTTTCTTACTCATGGACACCGTTTTTGAAAGAGCATATAATATGCCTATTCACCCTTTGAAGATTAGGAATTATTTTCTTAAGTGAGCAATAATGAAAGGAGAATGCATCATTCTTCATTGGCTGATGGACTGAAAATTGCTGATGGCAAATGTTGTTAATAAAGCCACATTAAATGGAGAGAATGCATTTGGAAGTTAAGTGGCAAGGAGGCCTTATTTTGTGGGATGAATGGAGAAATTGACATTTATCACATACAGATGGGCATTAGAAATGAACCCAAAGAGGGCAGCTTCCCTCCACCCTCCATTATACGTATAGATGTGGAACAAAAATATCGCCTGGGAAAGAGCTAACCCAAGTCTCATTTTTTAGTCATTGTCATAGCTATTTGTTTCAAAATGTTTTCCCCATGAGAGCCAGCAATCCCTCCCCACCCTGAACTATCAAGTTTCAGACTACAAGTTTTCTATGGCAGCCAATCTGGAGAGTTGCATATATCTACCCCTAGACAGCTGCATTATGGAACTAAAAGAACTGCATCTAAATTCATGAGCCGATAAAAAGTAATCTGGCTAAAGTCTTTTTTATACCAGAATATACAATGATAATCACACCCCCTTGAATTACAAATGTTCCATAACCATTCAAACTGGTACTGAGTTACTGACATTATTTGAAGTAATGACATAATAAAACACATTTTAAAAGACAAACCCATAATTTACTTACTTCTCGCTTAAAAAATGTTTCAGAAATCTTTGGAGATCATAATTGATAGAACACCATGATTTCATAGACCATCAAAGATTTGAATAGGTTTTAATAAAACAGGAGAATTAAGGTAGCTCCACCTTGCTTGCTGGCTATGTTATTTCTCCACCTTCCTCTAGCATTTTAACAATCTACAATTACAGCTAAAATTAATTAAAATATATGGTGACCTGAAGCTTTTTTAATTAAGATTTTTTTCCCCAGAGAGAATGTAATAAATCACAAATATCTCTATTCTCTATTTAAATTATTTTAGAGTACATTTGTAAAGGGGACCTAGTTTAGTCAAATTAAGCATCAAAGTACACAGAAGTGTGGATTCAATAAATTGGAATGCAAGAGAGTTGACCAAAAGCACTTATAATTCCTTTTACGTTCATATTTGCATGGTTAGGAATTCAAACCTAAGTGTTAAATTATCTTTGGAAATAGCAAGTCATGATTTTGTATCACTAGCCATAGATTGTTTGGGGATTCTCTTGGTGGCTATGTTGATTTCACTGCCTGATTGAGCTAATCAATTGTGCAGAAATATACTTAATAATTGTGATTTCCGGGGATTTATTTTATTGTTTTGAGATGGAAATTTTATTTCAAATATCCCTTTCCTGTCATTCCAATTAAACCAAATTGAACCAAATTATCTTCACCAGGGCTTTAACCTGGTTATACGGTACCATGTATCAGGTTCATGAGTCTAAATTTAAAGTAACAGAAGATGGGCACTTAACCCAGGTGAACCTCAAAGTTAAAACTTCCAATGTTGAAACGAAGAATCCAAGATTGGTCATTTAAAAAAATAACACTACATGTATGAATAAAACAAATACATGGAGGAAAGGCAGCGGGTACCTTGAGCAAGGACAATTAACAATGAAAACAGATTTTCTGCTCAAGCTCCTTTGAACACTGCCAGAACAATAACTAAGACTTAAGAATGTCTTTAAAAATACCTGTTTACATACCTGTTTACATGTACCTTGAGAGAGAAAGGCAGCAAGAATCAAGATAAAGAAACCAAGAAATGAGATATTTGGAGCCAAAATGAAATAGATAAAATATGAACATAATGGGGACAAAAATAAACAGGCAAGATACAGCACAGTCTTCAGTTGGGGCAACCGTCAACGCTGGCAATTTACTTTTAGGAAGATAAGCTCTCAACTTCCACTCATTTACCCCAAGGGTTATAGGTTCCACTACATAGGTTCCACCAAGGATATTTAAATATCAATTACCATAGCTATATAAGTAATGTGACTGAAGGTGGAAAATAAGATAGGAGCCTCCAAGGTCCAACCAAAACTGGAAGACAGGGATGTATATACCAGGAAGAGGTCTTAGAGACCAACCAGTCCGACTCTCATTCTACAAATAAAGGACCTGAGACTCAGCCAGTGAGGTGTATCTTAGCATCAAAGATAGGACTGGTGTCATTTGGGTCACTATTACAATCATGGTGTTTACAATAAGATTACACGGAAGTGTTCATTCCATGATGCAATCTCCTCCAATAAATATCATAAAATCTGTGAGTTTCTTAAGCACTTGCCTCCTATTTATTTTGTGTTTATCATCACTAGTAACAAGTACAGTGATGGGCATACAATGGAATTCTCAATTTCTCTTCAGTGAATAGCATATGGGAAGACAGAAGACACTAAAAGACAGATCAAATTGTACTCGGATGTACCCAACAGGAAACAAAAGGTCAATTGACAAGCAAATAAAGAGGATGAATATGCTCATTAAAAATGAACATCAGGTTCTGATATTCCAAGTAGATATTTTATAAATCAATTACTCTGATTTTTAACCAAATATTTTGTATCACAACCTTCCACCTTTAACTCACCTTTTAGCTCTTTATGTTCGTCAGTATGCACATATTTTATTTTATTTATTATTTTTAATCCTCCTATGAGATACACTTAATGATTTGAGAGAGAGAGAGGAAGAGAGGAGTGGGGGGGGAGAGAGAGAGAGAGAGAAACATTGATGTGAGAGAGAAACACCAATAGGTTGCCTCCTGGATAGTCCCCGATCAGGAACTGAAGCTGTAATCTTTTGGGTTACGGACGATGCTCCAGTCAACTGAGCCACCACCCAGAGCAGTCTGGACATATTTTAGTTTGCAGTTTTTTGTTTGTTCGTTTGTTTGGTTTTCTATGGATATGAAAGTTTGTAGGTCTCTCTGATCTTTCTCTAACATGAACACATGGGCTTTCTGGAGACTGTTCCTGAGAGAACACTAGAAAGCAATGTTTGGATCACAGGCCCTTGACCCTAAATTTGGTGGCAAAACACAACCTGTGACTAACTTGCTGTAAATCGTGGGACATGCTACTTTAAACCCAGTGCTTCAGATTCATCACCTATAAAATGACAATGATTCTGTTTGCCTCACCAAATTACTGGGCAGAATAAGTAAGTCAATACTGATGAAGTCAATAGCACATTGTAAGCCTTCAACAAATGTTACCTGGTGCCTTCCCAGTACTCCTAAAATCTTCTGGCACTTTGATGGTAACTTTCATTCCTGGAAAGTTAGACTGATAACATAGCTTTTCTATAATTCTCAAGGATTTCTGCAGTGGGGAAGGCAAATTCATATTTTCAAATAACTCGATCCACTTACTAAGAGAGAGAAGGGCAAAGAGCATTTGCTTATTTCTTTGTTTTTGCCAAATGCAGGAATGCTCCCAGAGGCATCCCTGACTTGGTGAAAACCACCCAGTTAACCGGGGGCCCTGCTTCCTCCATAAGAGACAGTTTCTTCTCATGATCACTGGAAATTGCTGAATCCATATCCAGTTTTATTAGACAAAAGAGATCAACTAAAGCAAAATTTGTGAATCAAGTAAAAGTGAGAAGATCTCTGGATCTTTGGGAGTTACAGAGATTTTTTCATTTCATTGTATAAGTATAGAAAAACCTGAAGAGCTTAGGTATTCTGGCTGCCAAATGCATTGCCATGCTGAAGACAACTGAAGGACTTCCATGGACATCACTGAGCAAAGGATTATAATATTTTTGTATAAGATTTTTCTGCATATGAGATACAAAAAAAGAATTTTTCACATTTAAGGAAAAACCATCAGAGAAGGTAAATTGAAATCCCAACTCAATTCTAAACATACTGAGAATTGTGTAAAGAATAGATCTCACATTAAAAAAAAAAGTGAGGATATAACTCCAGAACACCTTACAGGGAAAAAGGCACATATATTTTTTCTACCAATAGAGATCTCCCTAAATCTATCCATTTTTATACAAAACCTGGGTCTCCTAAGATGAGATAAAGTGTCATAAAAAGACTAAAAGTAAGAGACCAAAGTTAAACTTTGACATTTATTACTTCTCAATTTCCATTGAAATATCATATTCCACGATTCTGTGCTGAAGACATTTATATATTTTTATGTATAAAGTTTAACAGATGCTTCATGGGTATTTACTCTGCACACAAAACTTTGTGGGACACAGAAAAATGAGGAAAGTTCAGGCCCGTGGGCAAAGCAAGATGCTGACAATAAGGAAGTCTGAGTTGTAGTCCCAGGACTGCTAGAATTAACTCAATATATGACATTGGCAACAATTTCACAGCTTCTCTGGCCTTCAGTTTCCCGCCCTATAAATTTAGGAGGTTGGAGTGCTAATGCCCATTTTAACTCTAAAATGTTATCAAAGTTACAGTGGAATGCCCTGTTAATGTGCAGTGTATTTCAAGCCAGGAACTCTATTTCTTCTAACTAAATTATAGTCTGACCTTAAATCAGTTATTTAACTTCTACCAGACTCTTTTCTTCTTAATTACAAAGTGAGGTGTTAGACTATTTGAGCGCTAAAGTTTCTTCTAGGTATAAAAATCGGACTCAATTCATGACCCTGTCCTCAAGGAGCATTCCATCCAGTTAAGGAGACAAGATATGTACATAAAAAGGTCAATAGCAATATCAGCCAAAAATAGAACAGATGTCACAAGGCAATGATGCCTTAATGCCAAATAAATGGGGTGGATGGTAAGTAATATGAATGTGAGGCAGGGGAGCTTATTTTAGGTTGGAAGAGTAAGAAAATTGTTCATAGGACAGTCAGTCTAGTAGATTCCCAAAGGGTAGCTCAGGTGTATTACAGGCAGAGGCTGCTGTGGCGTTGGGCATTATAGTGAGCAGAATCTTAAAGGTAGGAGAGAACAACCTGAGATCAGAAAAAGAGGACAATGTGGTCTCAAAAAAGAGGAAAGGGTAGTGTTGCCAAGCAGTTTGTGTTATTTAGTCACTTTTGAAAATGGTACTTTAAAAGGAGTCACCTGAGAGTGATATGTAAAATGAGTATTTCTTTTCTCTTCTTTATTAAATAATTATCAACTGAGTGAGTACCTAAAAGAAGCTGGATTTTGCATGAACTAGATGGAAAAAGTGGAGGTTATAACTTCATTTGTCAGTATTATTGGTGACATATTTTATGTGTTTCATACATTATTTCTCCCAAATATTTAAAATTCATTTTTACCAAAAGGGTTATTGAATCTAAGTCTCATTTCCAGACAATTTCACACCAATGCAAATGACAGATTTTTCGAGGCTCAGGAAGTCTACCTGTGAAGCAAATTGCACTAGGCATTTAAATGCAAGTATTTGTCAAAAGAGCATGCTTGATGATATTAGTAGGTGCCATTTCAGTCTTTTGTCAAAATTCAATAAATCTTTTTATGCCTCTAAAAAGTAAATACATACATACATACTACATACATACATACATATATAAATGCAAATATTTGTTTGACAAATGAATGCTGGTATCACCCGTGGGTTTATGATTGTAACTTCAGTGTTTTAGAATGTCAATAGAAAACCACAGTGTTTACACTTGATTTCTTGAGAAAAGAGGAGAACTTTTCTTTGAATGCCATAGGCTGTGATACAGTTGTGGCTTGTGCAGATGCTCTACAAGATAAAAGCATTTCATTCAATCCTCTCAGATAATTTGTCTAATACATCTCTGGCTCCACACTAGGCCTTGATTCAATAACCAATCTCAATCAGAGATATCAAAAGTTTCCCCCGCCCTAGACTATAAATTGAACTTTCAACCTCAGAAACTGCTCACTCCATTAACAATGTCCTCAAATTGCGAGCAAGCGTTTAATGAATGCTGAGTTTCAGAGCAAAGCATGAAGACTGGGAGAGCCCTAGGAGTTGCTGAAATGAAAGGGCTCCTCTCTTAATTTCAAATATCAGAAGCCTTGAACAGAACATGGCATCTTAGCCATCTGAGCTTTTTAAATGTGACATTAGCAGACGTACAATGCTCAGCTCTGTGGTACCTGCATAATTGAGGCTTTGAAACATCAAAGTGTTGACACCTTCAAACACTCAAATAGCTTTATTTGAAAGATTCTTCTCACAAAAGAAGACTAACTGCCATTTGAGATCAACGCATTTCTCTGAAACAGTGTCCCCACTTTATATTGAAACTAACTTGTTTACCATATATTGACTGTGTCTCATGCACAAAAGGTATTTGATTAAATACATTTCTTTGTGATAACATAATACGCAGAGAACAGTGAATGACTTGGAGTGGGGGACATGATAACACCACAACTTGTTTCCTAAGCAGTGGATTTTCTTCAGATCTCATGTCATTCAAGAATTCAGAATGAGCATAGTTGGAAAACCAAGTTCACATTAAGTATTATATATTCAGTAATAGCAACACTAAGAAAAATAACATGATTCCATTTACTCATTCTCATTATATTCTGGGCATTGTACTAAAGGCTATAAATACAGAGAGAAATAAGACAAAGTGAGTGTTATTCAAATTGAACTTGAACTCTGTTAGGGGACGTTAAGAAGTATATAGGCAATTACTATGCAGGATGATGTGTTTTAAGTACCTGGGTATGGTGAGGGGGAACTACTAGGTTCTTTCAGAGCACATAAGAATCCTACATGTACAGATCAGAACATCTGATAGTCTTCCCAGAGAAAATAAAATTAAAGCTGCAGTACAAAGTTTGAAAATGAACTATTTAGTCAGAGAAAAAAAAGGGAAAATCAGTGACCCAGTAAGAGTTACAATCTTATGAAACATACAGAGTGGGTAGAGAGGTGACACCATATGCCATGAAATATCAGTTTGGTTAAATTGTCTGGTTCAAAGTGGCTGGAGTAAGAGATGAGGCTGGAGAGGTAAGGAAGGGCCACACCAGGAAAGGTTTTACAAATCACTAGTTTCAACTTAATACTGAGACGTTATAGGCTTTCAGTCATGGATGTGATAGGACTACGTTTGCATTGTAGAGGAAGATCACTCGAATAATATGTACAGAAAAGGATGGAAGTGAGGCAACATTAAAAGAGGACCCAAGTTGAGAGCCTCACACACACACACTCACACACACACACACACACACACACACACACACACACACACCGAGGAACAGCGAGACAAGGAAAGTGACGACATGGCAGTGGCAGTGGAGTTAGAGGAGTTACATTATTTACTGTATTATTGTTTTATTTACTGACAAAGTAAACATGAGAGCAGGGGCAGGTTTGTGGAGATGGAGGGTGACTTTAATTGGGGTCACATATAGTTTAGGTATGTGTGTCAGAAAACAGCTTTCGCAACTGCTGAAAATGACAAAGGAAGGTATGCCAAGTGAGAAGTAAGGTGGGACCAGGGCTCACCCTTGAAGAATACAGTGACTTTAAGAATATCCAGAGGAAGAGGAGCCTGCACAGAAGATCATATACTGCAGCAGGAGTAAAGCCAGTCATGTCACAGAGCTAAAGGAATAAAGGAATTGAAAAAGGAAGAAGAGCATCAACAGTGCCAAATGCTACCCAGAAACCCAGTCATATTAGAACTGAAATCCTTGCCCACATAATTTAATAGCAAGTAGGTACCTGGTGGTCTTAGAAGGGACAGATGTAACAGAATAAACTTTCAATGGAATAGATGAAATGGAGATTAGGAAGTAGAGAGGACAATTTTTGACAGTTCAGGAATTTGGGCTTTAAAAGGGAGATGAAAAATCCTTTTAAGGGGAAGTGTGTGAGTCAAGAGACGGATTCAATTTCTCTGTATTTTTGCACATGAGACCCAAGGACATGTAACTGCTTATGTTAAGAAGCTGGCAAAGAAGGAGACATAAAAGCTCCAGAAAATAACATGAGTTCCTGATACAACTAGGATGCTAAGGAGGACAGAAGGCAGGAGCAGAGTTAAAGGTTAGTGAAAGGAGGAAATCCTTCTGAAAGTGACTGTTTTCATCAGAGCCAAGGGCCTCAAATGCACAGATGTTCATTCATTCCTTCAACATATGTTCTGAACATATACTGTGTCTGGAGCACTATCCTGAGTGCTTGGCACACAGTAGTGAAAGAAGCACACAAACCTGCCTGCCGTTCTGCAATTTATTTTCTAGATCTGCTCAAATATAAATGGTAAAAGCCTTTTTGGAAATCACCCAGAAGGACGAGCTCATACCCTTTCCATGGAAGCAGTAAGCATTTTCACAAGGAGCTTCTTAACTTCTGCGCCAATTACCTAATTCACAGGATATTTAACATGATGGGCCAGACTAGTAGGAGAGAGATTTAGAAGACAGAATGTTATACAAGAGGGCAATCAGCAACTCTGTGTGCAGGACTGGACCTACCTTTAGAATGGGAAATGTGAAAGGAGGCCTTTGAGCATTAGCTGTTCCCCTTATAGAAGCCATAGTAGGATTTGCTGCCAATGATGTTTAACTATTTGCAGAGGCAGACTCACTGACCATAAAACAGATAAAACCCATTTTTATTTTGTGAGTTAGTATATGGACAAATATGCATCAATGCAACACACTGAAGAGCATTTTGAAAAACTTCAGAAAACTTGACTCAGAAAACTGGACACCCAGAAAATACTTTGTGTACTTCATATGTACTCCGCAGCTAATGGACCCCAGGGGTCCTATTGATCCTAAGTTAAGAATTCCAGACTCTTGCATGGATGCTGCTTTTGGAAGTAGCAAAGAAAAAGATAAATTAAGAAATACAAGATTAGATGTAAGCAAAAATGGATAAAAGAGAATTGCAAGGAAATGAAAAATGGAATAATAAAGTTAAAGTCTATATTCAATATAATAGAGCACATTTTCATCTAGATAACTCAAGGCATTGCAAATTCAAAATGTTTATTATAATTCTCATCAGTCTGTTCTTTCTTCATGAACATAGCCACTTCCTCTATCTGATCTCCTAATTACTTTAATTAGCACTCTTATAAACTGCCCAGATCTTACAAGTTATTTGGAGATTTCTTAATGCTGAAGATACACTTTCTTAAAACTGCAGTTAACACAGTGAAATACTGAATTGAGAGCATATTTTCACACATTAAATAAACAAACAAACAATCTCAAAAAATGTTTTTCTTCTCAGGGCAGGGTTCATTCCATTTTCATTGTGTTTAAAAATAAGGGCATCAAAGAGAATTTATAATTAACCCCAAACATCTACTCCCCATGACAGACATGTGTATGTTGTCTTCTTAATTCTTCTCTAAACCACAATTCAACTGTGCACCATAAAAGTACATTTTTTGCACATAGGCTTTCAAATTTCTTTAGTTTATTCATTTACAAATTTGATCTCTACTTACACCTTCCATAGTTTGCTCATCATTGTCACTCTAAAATTTCTCTTATCTTTCTTTTCTCAATTTCTGTCACCAATACTTTGGTACAAATCAAATATGGCCTCATTCATAAAAGACTGCAGTAGTGTCCTGTCTTCTCTTTTAAGCTAGTTTAACCATTTATCTCCATAAAGCAGTGAAGAAATTATTTGTTATCAAAAAATGTGAATGCACCCAGTTAATTGGCTCTCCATCATTCCAAAGCAGTTTTTTATGTCTCTCTTGCTTCTCATCAAAGTCGATGCTTTGGATAAGCTTACTTAGACTACTTACATTTCCATAAAAGATACCAGATTTTTATTATTTTCTTTTTATTTATTGATTTGAGAGAGAGAGAGAGGAAGGGGGAGAGAAAAAGAGAGAGAGAGAGACATTGATTTGTTGTTCCACTTATTTATGCATTCACTCCTTGATTCTTATATGTGCCCTGACTGGGAATCAAACGTGCAACCGTGGCATATCAGGATGACTCTTTAACCAACTGAGCTACCTGGCCTGGGTGACACCAGCTTTTTCAACCTCCATTCTTAGTTCACACAAATTTTCTTTTCCACCAGGGCCCCCTGAGTCATCCCAGTTGAAATAACTCTTCCATTCCTATGCCTCTTCTGAAGTACTACTTCACACTGAGATATCAAACATGAGTGGCAACCTTTCTTTAAATATTATTTCAAGTTTTAATCTATAATTGTTATACATGTGCATCTTTCATTAAGAGGACATTTTAATGCATCTGCTAATTGAATCTCTTCCTGCTTCCATGTGAATATGCTGGTGCTAATTTGGTCTCCTGCAAAGAAATTGTAGACCCTGGAAAGTTGTTTCAAGAAATAAGAGTTCATTAGATGACTTGCACCCTTTACATTCCACTCCTTCCCCACTGAATGTTAAGTGCTGACTTGAAAGAATTTTTCCTGCTGACCCACAGTAATGACGGAACCATAGAAGCTTTATGTTTTTACTGTAATGTCCTATCTCAAAGATGCTATTGCCAAGCAGATGGAACACCCAGTAGATTTGCCAAGAGGGACATGGGTTGTAATTGTCCCACCACTGTGCCCTTGCATATTGTCTACATAAACTAAGTATTCTTTTCCTTGTGGTGGGAAGTTGAGTGGTAGTACTTTCATTTTTTTCTTTTTGGAAATATCAATTCCTAAGTACACATATTATAGTTCATGGGCAAAGTGCTGACGTTAATCAAAGTTTTCCTGGATTAAAAACTATTCCCAAAATAATTAGCTTTAGAGTATTAGAGGTTATAGACCACATTGAGTCACAATTAGTGACTCACTGTACCTTTAGGGCTGGGTGATTTTGCCATTATATGGTATCTTTCTTTTAGTCATAGCAACCTTAAAGTGACATTACACAGTATGATGTCATTCTACAAACAGGAAGTTCTCTGAATAAATTATACATTTTACTAAATATTTTGAATGGTTAAGACTCATTAAAAACAAATTCTATGCATTGGGGACAATTTTGTAAACAAATATTGTATTTGAACATTTAGAAATTTTGGTGTTTTCCTCATTCAAATACCTATTTTTTTCCTAAAGAGGATCAGACTTGAAGTGGAAAAGAAGTGTGAAATCCATCCACTTTTCATAGACACATGATATCCAGAATGTCTTTCTCTGTAACATTTTAAGGCTTGACACTGCCAAACCTGAGTATGAGTTAACTGTGTAGCCACATATAACCTTTCTTTTATAGATGTCAAGGGAGTAGTGCCGTCACCTGAATGATGTCGAGGTCAGCTTGAACATCTTGAGAAGGGAAGCTATGCAGGAGAAGCCTGATGCTAGGGCACTCGCTGGAAATAAAATTTACAAAGGCCTTTCCAAGCAAATGTCACTGAAGGAAGCAGAGTTAAGACAACAGCGCATTTTCTTAAAAGACAAGCACTCGTGCCTTTGTTTGGAATTCATGACCCCTATTATTTTTTTTTCCCTCTAAACAGGGAGTGGTACCACCACCAAAACCATTTCCAAATCGATTCATAAAATTCCTACTTGAATGAAACCCTCTTTTTTGCTTTGGATATACAATATTGCATGGGGTAGACAGGGTTAGCCTATGGTGGGGGTGGGAGAGTGGAAAAGCTAGCAAAGTTTTGCCTCTTTGTGTTCTTTCTATCCTTTCATTTACCCATTCATACTCTCTTGATGCCCATGAATGACTTGTCATAAAGAAAGAGGAAACCAATGTACACAAAAGCGCCCCTCCCCAATACCATGGACCTGTGTCAAAGGGTGGTATCCGTAGGGAGGCGCAGAAATACACATTTGCAATTCAGCTTCTGTTAAGCCCTTTGCTTATATTTTTGGCTTGTTGACTATCATATTTTTATAAATATTAGGAAGAAACTTATTTTCAATATTGGAAAAAGTTAAAACATGTTACAAAAATTTATCATTAGGTATTTCCTTTGGAGATAACAAAAGAGTCAAGAACACTTTTCCTGTCTCCATCTGGTCCCCTAGAATCCACAAAATCCTCTGGTGGTCCTTGTGGGGGCTCAGTATTTCAAAGCAACTGCTAGGTCATGTGCCTGATGGAGTGAACAGTGGTACCCCTGGGCCTTTTGGGCCCGAGTATATTAAGACAAAGCATACAACCATCATGGCAAAGACCAAAACAATGCGTGTATATTCTAGGTGTCCATCTATGTCATAGTTGAGAAAGAATCAAAGATGACTGCAACATTTTGACCAGTCAGTATTATTTATCCTAAAATTTTATTTAACTGCATTTTTAAAAAGATATGATACCACCCTGTCCACAGAAGTGAGGTATCCCTAATCTAGACTGTCCCTTATTGGCTAAGAAAGGGTTTTATCTACTCAAATAATGCCTCAGGAGTGGTGGTCTGTGTAGAAGGTGGGCTGTCTAGCAGGTGTCTAGCAGATGTTGAGCTAGTGTGCTTTACTGAAAGAAGACAGAAAGAGGTAAGCTTTAAAATAAAAAATAAAAACTTTTAAAAGTAGCTTTGTGGGAAACTTAATTGAGACTGGTTAGCAGAGGGACAGGACAATTATGCCACAATCTAATAAGGGAAAGAGTTAGATAAAATCATCTGTGAGGATTTGTTAACCAAATCAGCTTGACAGAAGGAGAGGCTGAGCTGAACTGAGTTTTGAGGCTAAAGAAGTGAGGACACAGCAGGATATAATGGAGATATAGGGACAGTGGTTTCCAAATGAGCTGCCTCTGCTAATCAGCTAAATATTCTTAGAAAAAAAATGTCTATTTTGATAGACTCAACTGCTTATAAAATATCAGGTTTACCTAGATGGACATCAAAATCACTTTCAATTTTAAAATAATTTTAGTCTACGACAAGGAAAGATGTTTTCTACATTCTCTAAAATTCATTCTGAGAAGTAGTATAATCTAAGATTAGTCAATTTAGTTGAACTCAGTTTCTCGGAGAAAAAAGTATTTCTGGGCACTAATTTGCAAATTGCACTTTATTAAAAAATGGAAGATATGCATCATAATGTGTTCCCCTTTTTACTTTAGTTTCTAAGAAACTCCAAAATTAGATTAGATCTTCCAAATTTTATAGCAAAATGAAGCTTCCAATGGCACTAAGAACCAGTTCTCGAGAGCTTTCTTTTACTTCTGGAAATAAATTTTACATTATAAGTAAAAGTATATACATTTTTTTACTTCCCATGTTATGTAGCTTTAAAGCTCCTCAGTGTTTATGGGACATGCATAAATACCAATAAATTAGTTAATGTTTAATAATTGGTTATACAAAAAGATTGAATAAAAAATTACCACATCTCCAGCATTGCTTTCTACAACTTTCTAAATTTTACAACTTTTCATTAAGATGAATTGTCTCAAGTGCTAATAAAGTTATGTTTTTGTAAAGGATCTTAAATCTACTGTCTTATTCAAAACCCTTGATCTCCCAAGGCGTAAGTCAAAACTCTA
>VMDR010013085.1:0-25517 GCA_007922815.1 Macrotus californicus | reverse complement strand
TTTCAATTATTTAAGAAAAAGTAAATAATCTTCAGTACATTTCTGTGAATGTTGCAGTGTATTCTTGTCTTTACATATCTAGAAAGTTTTGATATTGCCTAACTACATTTGATATTTTAAAAATACTATATAATGTATACATGAGTTCTTTTATGCTTTGCTTCTGAGAAGTGAATATAAAATTCAATTAATATCTAAACTGACCTTTATAAACTGTTTTTTTGGTGTGTGTTTACATGTTCTTAATTTTCTACTTATATTTTATTTATATAAAATGTGGCTTGAAATTCTTCATGAAATAAGTAAAACGTATATCAAATTAACTTAGATGTCTGGCATTTTAGTTCAATATGAGATGTTAAGTTACTACAGCACTAACCCAAACCTTTGATAACTGGATTGTAGAGTGGAATGGGAAGTAAAATAAAATCTTATGTTTGAAATGGCTTTGAACAAATTAAAAAAAAACATGCAGTTAATATAAATTTGTATGGTGTATCTAAGGCATCACTCTATTAATCAAGGATACTTAGATTAACTATTTCTCACCTACATTTGGATAATTAGGTATGTCTGTATGATACGGAGAATTTCCTACCATAGTCATTATCAGTCTTTGTGTATCATCATTTTGCTGAATTCACAGGTTTGTCTTAATGGAAAAATGTATCAAAGTGGTGAAATATATTAGTGTTTTTTAATCTATAAAGTATTCTTTCTATATCAATTAGTACTTTGAGCAAAATCAGAGAGAGAAACAACAGCATGCCTCACTATAATTATTTACCACACTTGTTCTTCATTTATCAAGTTTATGACATGAGGATCAGTGATGATAGATAATAAAGATCATACTGGGCCAATCATAGCTGCATGCAAATTAAAGAAGATCAGAATATAACTCACACAAGGGCTCACACTGACATAGCATGGAGTCAGAGAAAACCCTTGGAACTGGAAGTCAAAAAGTGTGAGTTATAATTCTAGCTCCACCTTTTTCTGTGTGGCGTTGTGCAAGTCACTTTCTTGTGTGAACCTTTCTTCCGTTCTGTGAGATAAGGGCACTGTAAAAGGTGGTCTTGGGACTGAGGATTCTACTGATGTTTATCAATCAAAAGAAGAGAAAGAAGGAGGAGGAAGAGGAGGAGGAGGAGAAGAGGGAGAAGAAGACAGGTCCTATTCTGACATTTGGAAATGAACAGTAGGGAGACAATGAGTGTCACAGTAGTGGAGAGCATAAATTTGATTAAACACATGATGCAATATTGAAAGCAAAGTGACCGTGTCTCTGTTGATTGCTGAGTGACAGGCTCCACGGGTGGCCCTGCTGGCCCTGAGAAGACAGACTGTATTAGCAGTCAGCATGGAACAGACTGCAGGTCAGGAATGAGCCCTCTTTAGCCACACTTGAATGATTGGATAGCAGCCTTGTCAGATATGCCCCTGTTTGGTGCTGAGAACAGTGATAGACATATGCTGGCCATCTTCCCCATCCGTTAATATTCCAGACATTCAGGAAGAACGTCTGTAGTTCAAGAAGTTAGAAGCCAGTTACTGCTCATATTTGTCTAGATAATTTTGCTCTTTAAATGCAAACTTTTAATATTTGAATATTAAAACACACCTATGGTACTCCCTGGTGACCACTTCTTTCTACTTCTGAGCAGGCAACTTAAAGCTTCTTTCTCAGACTGAGTCCTAAAATTCTTGCTAATTGATTTTGATATTCTGGCTTATATTCTCAGTGTTGATAACAAAGAGAAGTTCCATTGTCTTTGAAGTAGTCTGTTCAAAAGGGATCCCTAACATGCACCTTGAGATGGAAATATCTATTTCTCTATACCTGCCAACCAGCACAAATCTATAAATAAAAACTTCTGATGAGAATTTAACACATATTCTGTTCACAAATCAGCACATACACAAACTTGGGGATGAAGAAAGAGAAAAATGAATTACAATAAATATAAATGAATAAAGCTTTAAAAGAGGAATAAATAAACAGAAATGCAACTAAGTTTCAAGCAGAATTGTAGAGCTGAGAGGAACTTAATCACCATATCAAAATCCCTCAGTTAATAAACAAGGAACCTGGGACTCAAGATGATAAAATTACCTGATCATAGTCAGCCATCTAGTTAGTAATAAAACCAGAATTAGCAATCAGATCTCTATGAGAGATTTATTCCATTTGAAATGACAAAGTCATGAGGTTGAGACTTTATTTATGTAATGGTATTTTTTAAATTCTCAGGAAAATCCATAAAAGCTACTCTTTTTGAAAAAATACGTTATATCACTTCATATTAATTTACAGAAATGTACTTTATAACCAAGTGTTAGGGTGTTCCTAAGTATATACTTTTTCACATTGGAATTATATGATGAGATATTTGCATAATTAAAACTTCTCTGGCAGGTGTCACACAGTTATCTGCTACCTGTAACCATGAACCAGACCATGAACATTTTTCTCCCTGGGGAACTCCAAAAGGTGTTAAGGAGTATGGGAGAGAAATAAACCCAAGGATTCAAATATAGCAGGGCTCAGAATAATAAGGATAGGCACCACAATGAATTCTATAATAAAATGAGCAAGAATTAGGTAAGTTCAACTTGGCTAGTCATCTCATTGACGTGTTGCAATTTATTCCAGAGCCTGGGAAAGACAATGTGGATGGATCACTAAGAATCCATCACAGCAGCTGGAAAACCAGCTTCAAGTTCTCATCCAACAGAATGCAATGTATAATCATCACCCACATATATCTCCCAGATATATGTACACATACACATACCAAAATGAACTATGCAGGTTAATATATATTGTGTCAAAAGAATGATACAGAGAGCAGAGAAAAGCCAGAAAAGGAGGGGAATAAAGAAAAACAACATTTGAGCAGGATGTTCTCTGGGCCAGAGAACTATTTTATACATGCTATTTGCACCTAATTACATTTCAATTTCTCAATAAGCAAGTAAAGCAAATAGTACTACTCCCACTTTGCCAATAAAGAGGCTGAAATTCAGGAAGTTTAAATAACCTTTCCTAGAACATACAGTATTACAAGTGGCAGAGTCAGAATTCAAACCTCTTCTGAAATTTGAAAATGCAGATGTGGAAATAAGGACATATTCCATGATGCTCCTGGGGGATAGAAGCACCACCTATGAGAAAGTTGGACATATATGTATTAGAGTTTTGAGATCCAGCAACACTGGAGAGAAACAATTAGCCTGGTGGGGCATTAACAGGCTGTAGCCATGATTTCTCCTGACATTTCCCAAAGAATTGCTGCATTGGAAGGAGACCAGTCTTCTCTGTTTGTGTGATAGCATGATTCTGTGCTGTGAGGGCCTGAACTTTTAGATTTCATGGGTTTCAAATCTTGATGGAACTCAAAGGGGATATATGATGCACATTAATCAGTAGCAGTAGAATAAAATAGCACTTTTTCATGAAAATTTTCACGGTAAGTTGTTTTAAGACAGCCTAAACTTTCGGCCCATGCAGTCAAATAGCCACCATACACCTACCGATCATTAATTTTCACACTTTCTATTTCTGCTTGTTGTTCTTGTTGGCCAAAACAAACAAACAAAACCAAAAGCTGAAGTGTTTTAAAAATGTGTTAATCCCAATATAACAATGGAGAGAAGCCAGCTCCAGAAGACTTTCAGAGGTAGGGCGCCACTTGGGCCCACTGTGGGGTTATTTTTACAACGAAGATGAGTGGTTTTTAACTTTCAAGGTATCAGGTGGGGATTACTAGGTCCAATAATATCCCTTTTGACATCAAACTATGTGATGGAGATTATTATTGTAATGTAGTTTGTATTTAAAACAATATTTAATATAAAAATACAAAAATGTTTTAAGTGTATTACAGACAAATTTGAAGATGACTTCTGTATATAATTCAATTTGTATACATTCTACAATCTTCCCCTGTCTTCTTTCATTTTTCCTCTTTTAACCATGTCAATGCGATTATTAGAAGCTCCTTAACCAGAAGGGCAGAGGCTAAAGAAAAGAATAATTATGAATATCAGTTTAGATACTGCCCTAATAAAATTTTAATGGAGACAGTTGAAATTACTGGTCGGAGGTTTCATATCTCCATGCACACTTTCCTCTATTAGTAGGTGTGATTGAGAGTTATCTATGTATGAGTTCCATGAACCACTTCAGAAACTATAATGTTTCTTTGCACTTAAATACTTTTAAATAATCATAAAATATTTTAAACTATTATCTGCGAGTAGATGATTTTCTTTAGATTCCACTTAAAATACAACACTCTTAGCCATATATATTTGCCTTAAACAGTTGATAAATTTGAACTTAGAAAACGACCTCTAGAAAACCAGTCATTCAAAAAAAAAAATAGAAGTAGGAGAAAAAGAAGAAAGAAAAAAATATTACCACCAGCAAAAAGGTCTAAGATTTGAAATACAGAAGAATTTTTGGGGGTAGCAAATACTGGATAAATTCTCGGAAAAACCAAGGGAAAAGGATAAGGAAATTCCAAGCCTTATTAAACACAGGGCACATTCTTCTTAGTGAGATGTTTTTTTTTTGTGGTTTTACTGGGAGGCAAGGCGAGCTTGATGACATAAATCGTAGCTCCTTCTACACTCAATGGTCCCGTGCAAATCATTTCAAGCCTCTTTTGCTTAAAAAGTCACTTGCACATGATTCCCTGCCTTTGTGAAATCTTTATGATATTGCTGATGAATTCTTATATGCGTGGTAGTGGAAAAAAGTCATTTCTTTTCAGAACCAAGAAAGATGGCCATCCGATCCCACTCTGCTGTTTCAAGCGGGATTTCCAGAAGAACTGTTCAAGAGGCTGGCAATTACATCACAGAAAGTCACACATAACTAAGGCAAAAGAAAAAAAGTCACCTTTCAAAACTCGAAAATAAACGCATTGAAGCCTCATTGATTTATATTCCACTGTTAGGAAATTTATAATGGTTACTTGACAGGTAGATCTGGAAGAAAACTTTTTCATATAATTAGGTAGTATACACAACATGGCCGAGCTAAATCAAGTATATGTATTAATTTTGAAATATTAACATGGAGGCAAATGATTGACCAAAGTCATCTACTACTAAATAGGCTCAAACACTATCTTGAATTTTTTTTTTTCCTGAAACCTGGTTGCCTTTCAGGTTTTCTCAATATCATGACATCAAGCCAGCATCTATCATTCTCCATGACATAAGTTGGTGTTGATGTTTCCATTACTCCACAAATTTAAACCCTGGAACAAACCCTGTTCTTCTCATGTCCTGAATAGCTCTCGTGCCTGCCTGTGTCTCCCTATCACCACTCCCGTCAACACCATCCTAGTCTAACTACCATAATCTCTGGCCGTGCTTCCACAATAATTTCCTAACCATTCTCCTTTCCCTCTCCTTTTTCCTCACAACAGCTAGAAATAGCTTTTTCAAATGTCATCTTCAACCTATGCCTCTTAAATTCTTTATTGACTTCTTGTTACTCCTAAGATAGAATCCTTTAAAGTCACCTTTAAGGCCAAACTTATTGTCTAGCCCTGGCTGTATCTTTATCTTCTACCTGAAAATACTTTTCCTTTATTTTTGGGGGGTGAGGGTAGGGGTAGAATTACTTATCCCCTGCACACCTGCTTCCCTGGGATGAGCTCTCCACTTTGAGTAACATGTCCAGCCTTTTGTGCTGCCCTCATCTATCTGCTGCTTCTGCCTCTCTTGACTGGTACTGTGCTCTTTTGAAGAAGAGACAGGCATTTAATGTTGACCACCTAACACAGGTAACAGGATTTTCTTTATTCTCAGCACTCCAGCTTTCTGTCTTCTGCTACAGATTTTTTTCCATGCTGTTCCTCCTGCTCTGAACACACTTCCCTTCATTGATCACTTCTCATATTTCAGCTCAAGTTTTCTTAATCTGTCCCACTGAGGCAAACTCTTGTTGTAAAGGCTGTTGCAGCAGGGTCACACCCCCTAGTGTGGCAAGGTCGAAAGTTGTTTCATATCACATAGAGTAACATCTATCCCTTGCCCTGCTCAAGAAACCCTCTGAAGGCAGGAGCCACCTGGTTTTGTTCTCCACTGAATCTAAAACCAAGTGATGCTTGAATATGTGTTGATAAGGCTGAATGACTGAGTGAATGTCAAACATTCTTACATAATAATTTAAACAATAAAAACTCAATTTAATATCATTCCCTCTGACTATGCACATCATAAAGTTGATCAAATAAGCCTAACTCTAAAGTTGGAAGAAACTTTGGATGAATTGGTACTCATCGAATTCTTCATAATTCAATCTTTTTATATATAGCATAGATCTGCCCTTACACACACTGTTATATTGCCAGGGTTCTATTTTAGGTGAATAATTAAATGTGAGGAATGCCAAAAGAGAGGGCTAGGGAGCAATGCATCAATTGATTCATAAAATATTTGCTAAGTGCCTATCTTACATTTGGACATATTACTTGATGTCTGACAGGTGAGCCTCATTTTTTTAAGAGTGAAGATAATGTCCAGATCACATGACTGCCATTAGAATTAAATAAGGTAAAGTACCTGAAACTGCCCTGCATATCACCTGTTCATTGATGTCTCTCAGTGATGACTTTTTGCATTTATTGTATAACACTTAACAGTATTTTATTTTATTTTTATAATAACTAGGCAGTAAAAGAATTATTTCCATTACCTCTGCTTTATAGATCAAAAACTGCAGACAGTTTAAGGGACTTATCTGTTATTACCCAAGAATTAGAAAGAGAACCCATGGAAAAAAAGTTAATTCTCTTGAACTCTACTCTTAGTATAAATATTTTAAATAAGGGACACTTGGCCAAAACTTAACCTGGTACAACCTAAGGACTGTTAGAAGTCAAAGGAAAGAGATGTTGTTTAGTAACTACAGAGATAATGCCGGGCTTGTGAACCGTTCTGACATGTACAATCAGCTGAGATAATAAATTTTCCTAGATTTGAAAGATTTGCAAGTAAAATAGCCTCTGTAATTAAATAAGGCAAAAACAAATAAACTAAAACAAAAACTGTATCCCATTTCAAAAACAGAAGAAGATAAAGAGGTAAGAAATAAAATTCATTCACACATTTTGCATTTAATTCTGTTCTTTTTCTATTCATATTTCGAAGGAGTTTCCCTTTTTATTTTGTTGCACCTGTTCGAGTGCATTCTGAGCCTCTCTCCGAATACCTCTGCCTCTGCAGATGCTCCACACACAGGGTCTTGCAAGGACTGCCCTGCCCCTTCCAACATTCGCAGTACTTGGATGTCTCCACCATTTGCCCCAATTTTCACTGACATCTCTGTACCCTTAACTTGCTCAATTCACGTTGTACACTTACTTAATTTACATGTGTTTTACACAGTATTCATTGCCAAGACATCTGGCTCCTTCCAGTGATTAAAAACACATAGCAAGAAAGAATATGTATTTCTCCAATGAAAAACATCTACAGGGTTAAATAAATTCATTAGCTGAAGTTCTCAGTTATTTTCTGTTCCCTTTTTTCCTAATCTTATCTGCCATTATTTAGCATCTCCACATATGCACTTCTGCCCTCCTTTCTCAAATATTAGCTGTTTTGGTCCAATTTCTTCCTTCCTTGGGACTGCAAATCCAGAGATGATAGACTACGGAAAGGTTGCATGTGCATTTGTCTGTGAGTGTGCATGCACATATTGTGTGCTTGTGTATACATGTGTGCTTCCTGCCTTCAAAGATCAGAAGGGAAGACAAATAATCATAATTTAAAATATCAATGAAAAAAAGTACAATTTGTTTCTTTTTCTAATGATGGTTAGGCAATATCTACTGGGTTGAACCATATGAAATTTCCAATATTCAGCTGTTTCTGACCATAAAAAATGCCTTTGTCATATTGTTCAACCTAATAAAAACATTAAAACCACCTGTCAAAAAGTAAAAACTATTGCCCCCCCAACTAGACTTGGTTGTTTTGGCATTATGAACTCAGATGACTGAATCTTACTTTTTAAATGAACTAACAAAAGTGACCTCTTTGGGCCCCCCAGAGAAGCATTTTGATTTAAGCAAACTTTTCTTTCCATGCTCTTTCACTCACTTATGGATTGTAGTTAATATAGAGTCAAAGGATAGTGACCCACTAACTGGCTACCTCCTTTTGTCCTCTTCCAGTGAAGTGAGCACAGGGAGAGAAACCTGCCCGCTGCCAGCCCACCACTCACTCTCACACTGCTACCCACCTGCTCTCCTGCCTCTCTGACTGCTCCCAGGCAAGCTTCAGCAAATATTGTTGTTGTTGTTTTGTGTTTTTTCCCCCAACAGTCAGGCAACATTTATCCCAACCAACATTTACAGAAATCGATACATTTTAATTGAAACTAATGGCAGTTAGTTTAAACCAACAGATTTTTCACTGGCCTAAATACATTAAATCATTGTATTTCTCAAAATTGCTATATCTTATGTAAAACAATGAATTTTCATTTTATCCTGGACACATTTTTATTCCACTCTAATAGGCCAAGTTAAAGAGTCAGACTGAAGTAATAGATTTCTTTTTTTTTCATACCAGCTCTAAGATCTTGAATGAAGGAAACATATTAATCACTCAGATATATGAATTCGATTTAATGTAACAGACATTTATTGAGCACCTACTGTTTGTGAGATACTGTGTTTGACACTCTGGAGGGTACAAAGTGATTAAGATAGAGTTCCTGCCCACAGCAGCTCATAATTTTGTGGTGAATGCTTCTATGGACAGAATTAATTATCAGACAAACAGCTAAGGAAACGCAATTGTGGTAAGTAGTAGCTAGTAAGTAGTAGTGACTGAGGGGTTCAGGAAGAGATGTGAAGGAGCCTGCATTTTTGCTCCTCGTTGAAGGATGCACACCTATAGTGGGAAGAACATGCTAGATAGATAGGATAGATGAAACAATGTATTATTCAGATAATACTATATACTATAACTAAATATATACCTTAATTTTACTTGCTTAACAGAATAAAAATTAATTTCTCATTCACATAAAAATCTACAGTGGCTGCTTCTGATTGAGAGTCAACTATCTTTAACTTGATGTTTCTAAGATGAATGGTCCTTCCAACTGGTGAGCTCAACCTTCCCTAGAACTTTGATTACTCTGCATCCAACAAGGGGGAGGGCAAAGAGTGTGGAGAAGGCACATCTGCTTCTAACAGCCTTAGCTGGGAAGTGACACCAATTCCTTCTGTTTATGTTCCATGGGTAAAAAATTGACCTCACTGCTTCTACCTTGATGCAAATGGACTGAGAGACGTAGACCTTATCTGGGAAACCCCATCCTAGTGCTAACTGTACACTATGGAAGGAACAACATGACCTTAAGTGGACAGCCAGATACTCTGCCACAATCAAAGATACAAGCTGAGAAACACAGAGGGCTATAAATATGGCATAGAAGATTCATGATGAATATTTTAGGAGGTAGGCAAAGCCAGAATATGAAGAGCTCTCTACACCATGCTAGAGCATTAATTCTGCACAGAAATGGGAGTCACTAGATGGGATTAGAGTCCTCACTTTAAACAAACAAACAAACAAACAAACAAATTCCTCATGCCCTCCACCAGATGAAGACAGGGTCAGAAATCAGAAGTCTGTGGGCTGAGGCAGAGCCCTCCCTAGTACCTGGCCATGATGGTGTCCTGATCTTCAACTTCCAGCCTCCAAAACAGATCATTTTCTGTTGTTTACACGCTATCCATTCTGTGATAATTTGTTATAAGGACCCAAATGGACTAAAACAGATCTCTACTTAACTTTCTCATCAGTAAAAATGGAGCTCACAGTATCACCTTCACAGAGTGTTTACCCATGATTTACCTCTGGATTACCCAAGAGGGCAAGAGAGTGGCTTTCTGTAAAACAAGAATGTATATTGATGTCTCTTAGGTTATTAGTAGACAGTGATGTAGCCATCTCTTGTTGAGGAATTATGCAAGGTGTGCTACATACATCATTTCTAACCCTTATGTATTTAAAATGCACCTCACTTTGGGATCCACTATGCCTAGTAGTTTAGCTT
The DNA here is from genome assembly GCA_007922815.1 of Macrotus californicus. Lineage (NCBI taxonomy): Eukaryota > Metazoa > Chordata > Mammalia > Chiroptera > Phyllostomidae > Macrotus > Macrotus californicus. The sequence goes on along the minus strand of VMDR010013085.1, from coordinate 15,418 downwards.
TCACATAGCCTTGTCTACCTGCTTTACTTATTCTACTGAATTTCAGCAGCATCCTTGGGATATGAGTAGACAGTCTAAATGCTCTGTTTTTCAGAAGGTGTACCTGTGAAGCACTGGCAAGGCTGGCAATTGCATGTCTAATGGGGCCCATGATTGCACACTGCCAATGTGCCAGCATTTCAAGCAGGGGGCCACCCATGAGAAATGAAACTAAGTCTTACCTTGGCAAGAGCCCCCAAACAATTGTTTGACCCTCAACTGGGGATTATGGTCATCTCTTTGAGCATTCAATTACACATGCACAGGATTATTCACTGCTTGACTGCACACCTAAATTCACTCATGAATTGGGTAATTATGATTTATTGAATATCACCAGGTTTGCAAAGCTTTGGATCTACATTTTCTTCCTGTCAAATTTGCAAGGGATAATAAATGTGATATTTACATTGGTCATAAGTATGTATGCATTTTTTATTTATAAAAAGTGTCACAAAGACTGAGATCTGGTTATTGTCTAGGGATCACAAAAATGGATGACAATGTAGTACGCCTAGGAAGAAGGGGAGAAAACGTCCCACTCTGTCCCTGTTCCCTGCAACCCTTCAAGGGCATTAATGCAGAAAAGAGCTCTTTTGGATTTGGAAGAGCCTGATGCTTTGAGGTAGAAGCAGGTACCCTGGGCTGTCCCAGTGTTCAAAACTAAGATAATATGTGGGAAGCATGGCTCCCTGTTAAGAGCTGAAGAGAGTCATGACTCCCTTTCTAAATGGGCTAAGTGTAACAGAAAGTGTTAGATTAAAGCTGGTCACTGCCTCGGCAGAACTACATAGTCTCCACGCAGAGGCCAAGCCATTGGCAGAACACCAATGATGAATGGAATGGACCAAGCCAGGGTGACATTAGGAATACTATTCCTCAACCAATAAGTCTGAGCAAATGGCTTCTTCCTAACCTACTCCCCTTCTTCTTCTTCATACCTGGTAAGGCTTTGGAAGTAGGGAGACAGTAAAATAGAATGAAGAAGGATAACAATGGCCTTTCTCAACCTCAGATCTCTTTGAGCCATGGTTAAGTGTATATTGGGGGAGGTAAGAAAATAATAATAATGAAAATACTAATTATTATAATAAGAGCTAACACATATTTCTCTCATTCTATGTCAGGCAATATTCCAAGTTCTGCACAAAGAGCAAATCATAAAAACAATGTGATGTAGGTTTTTTTAAATTATCTACCTTTGATTGCTGAGAAAATGGAGCCCATTTGAATTTGAGTGTCTAACCCAAGGAACCAAAGCTAATCGGTGGTGGTTCTGGGATTTAAATCAACAGAATCCGATTCCAGCATCTGCACTCTTAAACTTGAGTTCAAAATTGTAACCTGGACTGAAATTTTAATAATCGAAATGTACTCAAAAGTTCACATTTTGAACGATGTGAGAAGATAATTTGACAGAGCAAGTTTGAAGGCATATATTGGAGAAAAATAAAAGCATCTCATATTTATACCTCATCAAGTTAAAACTGTTTCATAAACTCTCAATAAATTGTTTTTTTTTTATTTTTAAAATATATATATTTTTTATTTTTAGAGAGAGGGGAAAGGAGGGAGAAAGAGAGGGAGAGAAACATCCATGTGTGGTTGTCTCTTGCGCGCCCCCTACTGGCAACCTGGTCGGCAACCCAGGCTTGTGTTCTGACTGGGAGTTAAACCGGTGACCCTCTGGTTCACAGGCTGGCACTCAATCCACTGAGCCACACCAGGCATGGCTAGAGTTATATTTTAAAATGAAAACAAATCACTTTAAATGGAGAAATGCATCTTTTAAAAAAAAAGAAAACAAAAATCATTTCATTCTCCTTCCTCTCAGGGCTAGACATTAACTTAGTGGTGTGTAGCCTTTCAGTTTCCTTTTCACATGTGTATGAGCCCATGGTCCTGCATGTATAGCATGTATAAACTGTTTTCAAAGGTAAAGAAATAGATATGATACACTAGGTACGTGTTTTATATATATGTTCATGTACACACACACATACATATAGGCATACAGACTGGGGCAGAAGTAGGTGTACAGTTATTCACATGGAAAGTAATACAATAATTAATAAATAATAATACAAGAATAAACTGTGGCTTGCATATGCAAACCTACTGTCACCCCTCCCTGCATGTGTTACAAATTGAAGGCTCATCAGGGCACCCGATAAATGTTTGTTACGAGAATATAATGTCACTAAAGCAACTATGACCACTGTAACGCATATAACTGGCATAACGTATGTGAAATTATGTGCAAATATTAGAAACAATTATAGATTCCAACTGAAATTATTGATCATGATATCAGTGTATTGGATGTATCTTTATTTTCTGGATATTCACCATGAGTTTCCTCTACTGAAAAGCCAGAGAAGACAGACATAGATGCATCCTCTTAAGAAAACTCTCATTCCTTATATTTATGTCATTACTGTGGAAACAGTAGATGCTTGATCACAGGGGAAGCTTAATATTTGATTGAAGAAAATATTAAAAAGTACAGCAGACTGGCTAAAACAAGTCTGTACTGGCACAGGGGAGGGTCCTGGTGACATGCTAGGTCTTCTCCACATCTAATTTTGATAATATGATTGATGATGTGATTTCTCATAAGTGGTGGAAAGAAACAACATCAAAACTAATCACATTATGCTGGCATTTGGAAGTCTAAATAAAAGGTATGTGAACTCATTACAGGAAGACATTTTTTCATTTGAAATTTAAATTCGCCAGCCCATCCATATTTGTCTGGAAATGTTGTGAATTTGTTTGTAGATGAAAATGACCAGAGTTGAATAATCAGTTGCAACTGATTACAGGGTATGATAGGCAGCCCAGGGACTTCCTGGCAGTTAGAGATCTGCCTTTACAAATCTCAACAATGGGGAGGATGGCACGGTGTCCTCGGTCTCTGTAGCCATGTGTCTCTCGTCTCTTCAGATGAAGAAGTGATTCCCCAGATACTAATAGAATTTCTCATTGCAAATTTAGCTGCCTCTGTGGCTTGTTTTTTTAAAATGAAAATGTTGAATAGTTTTAAGTTGGGAGGATACTGTGCCTTTACTTGGCAGACTTTTCAGTGATAGAGCCATGACCGTGCGACGGCTCCTGCCAAGGGGGAAATTAGCATTAATATAAAAACACACGGCTAGGAGAACTCGAGGAGTCTATCATTTTTCCAATGCGCGGTATTCAAAACCCACAGTTGCACACCCTACACTTAAGCTATCAAGAAATTTAGGCTATTTGAAATGTTACAAATGTGCAAGCGATACCCATTATCCTAGATGGGTGATACAATTTAAGGACGATATAATAAATAGAGGGAAATTTAGCATGTTTGTTCAATATAGAGTAGGTAATTGAAGTACAGGATCCAAAGTAAAGCCATAAACAATAATTAGATCGTGAAAATGTGGAGAGTTGACTGTGACCCACATAATAATACAGCTGAGCATCGGCAAAGACAGAAGCTGTCTTGCAGTTGGAAGCAGATTTTAAAGGGAATGTATGCTTAATAAACATCTGGGGGAACTGTGATAGTATCTGAAGGAGAATCTTCTGAAGGAGGGAACTCTCAAACCTTAAACTTACAATCTTAATTTGTGGAGGGACATATGATTACGTAATGATATTATGTGCATCTGGAGTGGAGTGAGTGAGAGATCTCTGTGAGCCTCAGCATTAGTACGTCGCCACAAAAACGTGTTGAGTCGCTTAATACATGTAGTACCACTGGTAACTGCCAAGTTAAAAATTCTCTTCAAGGTTGTTGTACTGTGTAGGGTCTTGGGGGCAGATAACAGAAAAAGAGATTCTGTTGATTTTAAGCAGAAGTGCAATTTAATGGAAGTAGATGAGAGGCTCCCAGGATTCCTGGGGGATTGGAGAATTGGATTGGAAAAGCAAGTAGGCCTAGGCAGCAGGAACAGCAAGGACAAAACACCATCATCTCAGCTGTAACACACACTTTCTAACCAGTGTCTCAAGAGTCAGAGGAGCTGGAGAGAAGACCTGATTGGTTGACGAACTGAACGTGCATCCCTCGTTGTCCTGGGATGGGGAGAGGAGAAATGTCTTTTTTTTTTTTTTTTTTTGATATGGTACACTCTTATGGTTTTCTTTTTTAATTATTTTACTGTTGTTCAGTTACAGTTGTCTGCATTTTCCCCACCACTCCCCCCACCCCAGTCATCCCCACTCCCTCTCCTGCTCCCACCCCCACTTGGTTTTGTTTATGTGTCCTTTATAGTTGTTCCTGAAAACCCTTCCCCTCTCCCCCACCTGAAACTAAGAACAATCTTACAGTAACCAGAGGGGAGGTGGGAGGGGATAATGGGGGGAAATTGTCTTTTGAAAATTTTCTCAGGAAACATATGCTTTTTAATGCCTATTACATAATTATGTTATATAATAGATGTTTTTAGTATCTATTATGTAATCATATAATAGATACTTTTGAGTATTATATAATCATATTGTATAATATATAACAATAACATTATATAATAAACACTGCAAAGCACAAGGATGCAAAAGTTCTGCCTTTTAGGAATGTCTTTTTTACGGGAATCATTGCAGGAAGTAGGAGAGAGCAGTTCAAGATAGAACCTGAAGAGGTAGCTACCACTCTCTTCATTTTCCATATGAGGAAAGAGAAGCCTAGAAAGGTAAACAACAAACAACAACAACAAAAATAAAACAGCTTGAAATGGAGGGAATGATATGTTGTGTAATATCCAATGAGGCAATCAGGTGGCCATAATTAATGGATCAAACTGGAACATTTTTAAGAATAAAAAGATCTCTATTAATACTTATTCCAGGACAACAGGCTTAAACAGGAGTATGCTTGGCATATCACATCTTGGGCATATCAGAATGTAGTAAGCTTGAGAGAGGCAACATTATGCTAAGGGCACTGCTGACTGGCTTTGCCCACGTTAGTCAGAAGCAACCAGAATACTGCCATCCAATGGAACATTCTAGAGTGATGGAAATGTTCTATTTCTATATGTCCAATAAGTGGACTCTGTTCCAAGTGTGGCAGCCACTAACCACATTTGGTTATTGACCTCTTGAAATGTGGTTAGCACAGTTAAGGAACTAAATTTTAAATTATTTAATTTAAATTAATTTAAATGTAAATAGCTCCATATGCCTAGAGGCTGCCAAAAATAGCACAGAACTAACTTGTGGTTTTAACCCAGGGTTCCGATGTTTTTTTTATTTATATATCACAGTACTCTAACAGGTGTTTTAACTTGGGACTTCATCATGACAAAGAAATTAATGGTTGTCATAGATTGAAAATGATATTTAGTTGGCATAAGTGAAAATATACACACTAAACATGGCAAATGATATACACCAAGACTCTGATATTTATTTCTAAATCCACTTCACTAAGGAATTGTGGGGCTGTGCATGTCAAGAACCAAGTATAGTTTGTCTACACTCAAGCCCGAGGAAGTCAGAACCCATATTTATAATTGAATCTAAAATGTTTTGCTTCTTCACTTTACCTTTTGCTTGGCTTCTTTAAATATGTACACTGATCTTTCATTGTGTTCTGGAGTGTGTCCTAATCTGAGAGTCAAAATTATGTCATCATAGGGTGTGATGTCATTGTTTATGCATTTACTCAACAAGAATCTATTGAGTGTCTCACACACCGAACACTGCAACTTGCTAGGCATACAATGGGGAGTGAACCGGACGCTCCTGGCCTCATGGTACTTACAGTGTGTGACTGATTGTCTGTGTGAGCTACTATTGTGGGCAGCCTTCTCAGATACAACCTGAAAATGTGCTTTCCATGCATTATATCCTCTGTGTGTGGGCCAATGTTCCCCAAACTATCAGGGCTGAAAAAGCAGTTGTGTGTGTTTTTTTTCTAATCCATTTATCAACTAAATTCAATCCACCACACATGATGGACAACACTAAAACCAATCAGTAAAAAGTGCAATGACACAAGTCCACTGACAATGGGCTGGAATGTCACAGCAATGGCAAATTGCCATAAATGTTTCTAGACCCTTTTCATTTGTGCACTAGCAATAAACAGCAGGTGTACCAATTCCTGTCCATGGACCATATGGCGAGGAACACAGATGTAGAGATGATAATAATCCAGGAATAAGCTTACCGTGGTGGGGGTGAAGGGGGAGACATCTTTTCATTTTAATGGGCTGTGTGCTAGATAAGCTGCATATAATGCACCCCGTTCTTACTGAGGTCATAAAGTACATCTACACTCACATTCACAGCTCTACCATTCAGTTCCATCGATCCCTATCCAGTGAATCCACATGAAGAAGCTCTGCAGTTGTTGTAGGATAGGTTGAGGGAAGAAGGTCACCGCTTGCTCTTATAAATGACTCAGATAGGGAAATAAATGGGAGATATTTAGAGATCTAACTGGCGGTAGAGTAAGGGATCAATGATAACAGTAGCTATTGTTATAGTTTCATAATTTAGCATCATGAAAGAGAAAATCTTTCATCACTTGCTGAAAAAAATTAATGCTGCTTTTATAATTACTCATTTTGCTCCCACAGATTATCAACTTCATCAAGTCAGATCATACCCCATTGGCCATCTTTCAGAAAGGAAAACATTTAATAACTTAGTTTATGACATTTTTAAATATCACTAATAAAAATGTATTTATCTCAATTTTTACTATAAACTAAAATGACATGGGTATAGTTATTGCACTTAGGCAGGAGGAGCTGGCAACATTAATTAGTAATATTTGTACATGTCCACTATTTTCCAACTCTTCCCAATTTTTTTTCATGCTCTTAGACATTGGACAACGACACTTGCTTTTTTAATGAAATGAAAAGTAAAGAAATGTAGAGTCTAAAATTATCCATGATTCCAGCGTCTGAACTCAAACACTAAATTTACCTTGTGGTATATTCAGCTCTATTCTTTCAATACCATGTTTTTTTGTGCTTGAAATAACTAGGCCTGCCTAATATTTCTACTTCCCATAGTAATAAGTTTCTGTGGGAAATGAGGATTCAAACATTGCAGTAGAACTTTGAATAACAAGCCCTTTGTTGATGTAACCACTGCAACGTTTGACTGTACTGCTCTTGTTGAATAAGACCCTGATGTTCACAAAAGAGGAAATTACCTGGAGTTTTTAGCTCAGCAAGAATCAATTCTTAAGTCATATCTGAATTTTTGTAAATTCAGAATTAGTGGGGTCTGAGTTAATGAGGTTTGATTGTATCCAGGGCTATTGATAAAATTGCCATGACAGATTCTATGTAGTGACTCCTCCTCAAGTTTAGACTTATTGCTGCTTCAACAAGGGTTGAAGAGGGCAGATTCTTCCTGGTACCCATCATCAGCAGTTTTTAATTACACTATTATGTGGCGTAAGGTGGACCTATAGGATGACCTACCGGAGGAAGTCAGCACTTTTTGAGTAAGCACCAGCATATTTTTTACTTTGCTCTGCAGCCCCCTATTCACTTTCAAATGGGTCAGGTTTTCTTTCTTTAGATCTTTAGCTTTTGTCCATTAGAGTTTCCCCCAAAGACTATTTTATCAAACAAAGCAAAACATTTTAGACAAGATTCTAAGTTCTTTGCAGAGTTATAGCCCATGCTTTGTTTATGTATAGTGAATACTTACAGAGTTAGCACTCCCCAAAGAAAAATCTGAGGAGATATCAGAAAAATGTTTTCAGTAATTGCTGCTTGGTTTGATCTCCTGGTATTTTGTGGTGTTTTATGCAGCATTAATGGTATCACCTGAGAGTCTCAGGGTACAAAAGAACTTCTAAGTAAAGATCCATTATCAAATGGAAGGGAGTCATTTTCAGACCTGTGATGGAATCAAGTGAGATGGTTAATTTGAATGCTGTGCTTGGAGGAATGTGACAACATGCTTCTAGAAGGTTTAATCCATATTAATGTCCGTGTGTGTGTGTTTGTGTGTGTGTGTACACACATGACTAAGCACAAGTCTTATGGGTAAAGTTTCAGTACCTCTCTGACTAGCACATAGAAAAATCTAATTAAGTTATTTTATTATTTTTTAGGCAAACCGGCCAACTAACTTTCAGTATCATTCTAATACATGCTTGTAATTTATGTAAACAGTCTTTCAGCTTCATTTAATTTGTTATTTAGGGTCTTTAAAGCTTGAATTTTTCCACTCACAAATACTTGTAACTTGGAGAGTGACAGAGGAGGCAGGGAGAAGGTCATGGACAAGTCCTCAGCACTTACCGTCTTGGGTAGTTCACTAAATTCAACTGTCCAGTGACCAAACTCTCCCTCTAGACCTGAATTCTGGTCTTATCAATGGGTAATAAAAATGCTCATTTGTTTGGTGCATGTAAACACATTCAAGTTTCTACAGTCATTAGGGCATGCTGTATTTTATTTTCCATGTTATATATGTCTAGTTTGCTCTACCTTTATTCTTGGATATGCCAAGTGTATACCACTAGACTGCAGGAGCTCCAGGAAGACACTAACTGTATCTGGTTTCTAGTCCTACAGGAGTGAGGGCACAGAATGAATTGGGTTGCAATGAATTGCTGGAATTCTAGCTAAGATGGGCACAAGAACTGCTTTCCTGATGGTAGGTGGAAATATCAAGCACACTGTTAAGACTCTGGTTTTTGTGAAGCAATCAGTCTGAATTCCCACTGGGTTACTTCCTGAGCTTCTTGGTTAGGCCTCTCACATGCTCATTTTTTCTCTGATGTGTAAGGGGGTAAAAGGATATACATCACAGTGCTGTCATAATAATTAAGAGATAAGGTATATAAAGAACTTAATGTGGATAGTTGTAGCTTTAGATGGTTGAAGAAAAGAGACTGAATCCCTGACACCTTCACAAAGGAAAGAAACGAGGAGTGCAAGTATCTAATCAGAACATAAAAAGTGACTCTATAAACTCAGTTGTTAGGAGATGTTGGGGTTCACAGGAAGGGTAAGATGTGTTTGCCCAGTGTACTTGAAGCTGTCTACTCATTGGATGTAAAAAAGACTCTGACATTTCACATTCATATTCCTCATGGCCTTGGATTTTAAAGAACATATGTGAAAACATCAAATAATAATAGAAATGGGATAATAATAATGAATATAAACTGGGTGATTTCCAAGGAGTAGGCTCTGAGACAGGATAGTTAAGTATATTATCTCATTTAATCATGTCAGTATGAACAGTAGTAGCTAATATTTATTGACAGGGTCCAGGCAATAGTCCAAACATTTGATTTAAACTTAAAAAAATATCACATGAAATAGATAAGTTATTATATATACTTTAAGAAATGAAGGAACAGAGACACAGATTGTCTAAAGTGTTTGTCCAGTGTTGTATTGGCTAGTAAGCAGCAAAACCAGGTTAGGAACCTGGGGGGTCTGATTTAAGTATAGACTATTAATGCCTAGATTCCCCAAAGAGCATTCTATCCCCACCACACCCTGCTTTTTAGATGAACATCAATGTGTCTATTTAAAAAAGCATAACTATGTCAACTTTTTGAGTGGCTTTAAAACAAGAAAGAAAGTAAGTGTTTTATGTGTCAAAGGTGGAAGTCTGCTATAACGGCACATTAAATGTGATCACAGGAAAGTAGTGACAGGTGGCTGAGTGTGCTGGCTCTGGAGCCACATGCTTAGCGTCATACCTGGCTCTGTCACTTCTTAGAAATTACTTCTTTCTAGCTTAGCTTCCTTATCTTAAAAGAAAGGCTCAATTGTACCATCATATAGATTTCTCTGAGTTAATATTTAAGTTAATGTGCTGAAGGTATTTTAGAACCATCCCTGACATAGTAAGCAATGTTTAGGTTAGTTAATATTATTATCGCTTGGCTCCATATACACAGATAGAATCAAAAGGTAGATGTTTAAGGGCACAGATTTCAACTCACTAAGAAGAATATAGTCAAAGACTGTCCAAAGATGGAACCAGGAGAAATAAGCTCATCATCATCAGAGGCATCCAAGGAACCTGGACTTGGTATGGATTTTGAAAGGTCTATTCATTCACTGGATTGCTGTCAGAGCAACTTGCTGGAAACTTACTTTCAATTCAGAGGCTCTGTGCTTCTGTCACCCTTTGTGACCTTTATCAAGGATAATCACCTTCATGCCAGTTAGTGCAGGAGAATGAGGAGAATAAAGCCATTGGAACAGTGAGGTGTTATGGAAGATAGACAAAGGCTTACGTCAGCAGAGGACTTGACCTTGTGACGTTGTGGAAATCCCTTAACTGCTTTGAATCTACTAAGGGAAAGAGAGAGGGGTGGTGGGCTACAAGGCACCTAAAAATACTTAGAACCTACAAAGAATCAGAGGTGAGGACTCCATTGGGTATCAGGGAGGAGTCAAAGGAAACACCATCCAGAGCTAAGCAAGCAGGGAACCAGGAAGACACCGGGGGACTGGAGACACTGAGTGAGTGAAACAGGAGAGGAGAGCACAGAAAGAAAGCCAGGCCTGAAAGCAAAGCCAGTTGCTGGATAAATAAATCTCCCCAAGATGTCCAGCAACATCTCTGCTTCCCTTGTTTTGAGAACCAGCTCTATCTGGGTATCCTAGTCCTAACCCTACTCTAAAGAACATGGGTAGAATAAATCACATCCCACCCCACATTTCAGCTGCCTCTGGCTACAATACTATAGAAGCCACCATTCTTAAAGAGTGTCATCTTTTATTTATTAGCATCATGAGACATCCTGGAAGTAACTGAATTATGCGATCAAAGTTAGTGCTAATCAAAGTTATCAACGTCGAGTGTTCTCTTCTCCACATGGCGTGGTTCTCGCTGCTCCCATGATGCCAATTGCATGATTTGTACATAGCCCTAATTTACTGATTACACTGATCTTCTCAGTTCCTGCTATTCTGAGTTCTTACCCCCTTGCTATTTTTGGTTTCAGTTCAGCATTAATATTAGGGAAATGCCATTAGAAAGAACAAGGTATTCAGGATAAAATCCAGCCAAATACATTTTAGAACTTCAACTATGTGAATCTTTTGAGTACCTGAGTTATTAACCATTAGGTAGTTCATCAATAATTCAATCAAATTAGGAGGGGAACTGACTTTAAAATGTATACATTTATTTCTCATATATACCTCAGTCAAAATTTAAGTGGAATCAATAAGTCGCATGCCAAGTACAGGAAGTATTTCCTATAATAAGTGCATCTTGTCTTATTTTATTTATTCTCGGACGCTAACTACAAATTCATATATAAACGTGTTAGAACATCGATACATGATACTCTATTTCTTCTTAGACAGAAGAGAGTTTCTGGGATCAGAGGAGATGATTCAAGTGGTGGAAAAAGGGAATGAAGGATAATGTATACAGTGGGGGTGGACTCTCTCCAATTTTACCGAAGCAGGAAGAGCATCTACTGTTCTCCACTTCTTATTGTCCCAAGTGAAATAAGCAACAAAAGAAAAATGTCTCTGCCACTTGCTGTTCAGGGTGGCCTTGGGCACTTTATTTCACATGTCTATTTCCCAGGGGTGGTAAAGACAAAACCAATTGGCAAATGAGAGCTCCCTGTTGCAAGGTTGGGCATTGCCCACATTCAGTGATCAATAATTGTTCCAACCTCCCTTTCTGACTGTGATACCTCGCCCTTACTTTTGCATCCTTTGGCATTCGTCTGACTTGGCTTTAGCAAAGCAAAGACGTGTGTTGGGTTGAATGATAAAGAGTGGATATCCTAAGCCCTGCTCATCACTATGAATGATTCCACTTCTGTCATGGGAACTGAGTTCTCCAATGCATTCCTTGTTTAACATTTATATACTCTTGGTACAGCTGTGAATTGAAAAAAATTCCTACCACACTATTCCAGTTTTTAGAGTAACTTTTGCGGTTGTTTTTCTGATTATAAAGTTATTACGTATTTAATATGGTAAATTTGGATTAAAATGACAATAAAAAACACAAAAATTATCCATAATTCTACAGTTCATTGTTAACATTCTGATATTATATTTTTTTCTGGTCTCTTTTTCTATCTGTCTCTCTATGTCCCTATCTGCCCCTATATACCTGCATACATATAAACACATATGAGTACAACTACATACATATATACATGTGATAAAAAAAGGGCTATGTAATAAGACTGACGTGCTCCGGGCAGCCACAGGGGAGGCCTGAAAGGCTCAGTGATCGAAGTAACCACACAGGATGGTCTGATTATAAATTCCTAATTGGGCAGGTCAGACAGGGTAATCACATCTCAGACCTCTAGCTTCCTTAGCAAAGGTCAGTCTTTCCCTTAAGTGAGCTTGGCCCATTGCTCTTTTGCATCTACACTGCCACACACTTGGAATGTCAGAGTAGTTTTCCTTTCTGAACCCCTCAGGGCACAACCACAGGCACCAGAGCACAAGGCCACAGAGCCTTTCCTTGTTATCTTGTTTCCCGAATATCCCCTCTGTGTGCTGTAGATGATACTCATGAATATCCTGTATCTACCACTGTAAAAAACTATCTGTTTCTCCACGTTGCTTTGTATTCCAGTCTAGGAACTTTCCCGCATGGCTTTATTCAGGGCCCTTAATCCACCATGACCAGATTCCAAGTAATTCTTCTTAGGTTTCCTCCTTTGACTCTAACGTATAAAATGGGCTGCAACCCTGACATTCTCCAGAGCATTTTCGCAATCCATTGAGATCTTGCTTCTAGACATGTCCTCAAAATTGGGCTCAGATAAACTCTTATAAAACTTTTCCATAGGTGGGACATTCTTTTGTTGACATACCTATAGCGAAATGTATACATTTACAAGTATGCAGAGATGTGTATAAAAATACAAATGTGTGTATATGTAAAATACATGGTAATGTAAATGGTGGATATGTGTATGTGCACAAATGGTCTATGATCTATTAGATTGTTTCCAATGTTTTCTAGTATCAATAATGCTGTAACCTATATATTATAAACATTTATCTTAATTTATGCTGTAACTGTGGGATGAATTTCAAAAAGTAGACTCATGAAGCCCTAGCAAGTCTAATATTTAGTGGCTACGCATTCAAATGGCATCTCTGTTGGCATTCATTTCGATTAGCTGGTGGGAGTGCCATATCAATAATTTAATATTTTGAGTAAGAACTGTGTTCTAAGAGTATGGAGATTTTCAAATGTGTTGCTTTTTAAATGAGATTTTTACAATTCAGCCTGCATAAGCCCCCACTGCACTGAGCTGGGAAAATGAAATAGACTGGGTTATCTTGAAGCTCTGTGCTTGCAAACACATGGACCACAAATTTATCACAGCGGTTTCATCAATAGAATATAATGTAGCAAATATTAAATCTGTAGATTACCTCCCAAATTGAAATTTCCCCTCAAGTCGCACTCTTTGTAGTGCAGATCCATGCCCCAGGCTCACCGCAGGCACTCAGAGAAGCAAGTGGCTTTGTGTGTCATACAGTCCCTGCTGGTCTCTGTCCTCTGTCCTCATCCTCTCCCATGGGCCTTTACATCCTGCTTTGGAGGGCTGTCCCTTGGGTTCTGATGAACAGGCTCTCATCCCCTCTTTCACCTTACTCAGTTCCCCAGAATCTCCTTTAGTGTTACTTGGGGAGGGAAGACACCATTCTTAGATCTTCTTTGTGATCTACCACTTGTTCTTGTCACTCGGAATGGGACACAGCCTGTACCTGCAGCCCACACAACAATACCTTTACCTAGGCTCTCCCTCAGCAGGCTTTGTGGGCTCTTACCCTAGTGCTGCTCTGTTTCCCGTTTGGTGATAAAAAGATAAAACTCTCTAGATACCCAGAGAAAGATGTAAAAGCTACATTCACTTTGGTCTATTGGTCCTCAACAAAATGAATCTGAAGGTTAAACAAATGCATGTGAAACAAGATCTTTAAATACAGAGATTAAACAAACAAATGAGTGATAAGTCAACCTTTATTTTTCTATAACCGTCTAATCTTCCTCAGGAGCCCCGTCCAATGGCTAGTTAAGGAGGTTTACAAAACTTACCAATTATGTGGAAGCCCCTCCCTTTCCATTTATATCTGTCTTCACCTTGCAGGTGTTCTGTCGAGACCATCCTCCCTTCCTTTGCTCCTTACTAAGATGGTGTCTGACTGGGGGGCGGGGAACATTTTAACCCTCGATATACTGATAAAGATGTGATGTCTCGCCTCTGGTTCCTGTTCTCTAGGTCAAAGCAGCTAGTCTGGGAGCGAGCCCTGGCTGGCACCTTTTGAAATACACATCTGGTTCAGTGTCAGAGTGTTCTGCTGGGACGGGTTGCTGCTGTCTGAGCCCGGGGCTCTCACAGTCTGTGCATTTGACCTGGCCCAGGCTCTCAGCACCAGCTCACTGTCTGTGCTGTGGGATGCCTCCAGAGAACAGACTGACCATGAGATCATCCGTGGTCTCATGTTGCCTCAGTAACCCTCAGGTACAGAGCCACACCCTCCAGTCAGAGCAAAGATCCCTGTTAAGTGTCCCAACCAGTCCATCAGCTTCCTCATGATCCCCTGGCCCATCACACCCTCATACACCTTCGCCAGATCCTTGCCCTTCTGGAGCTCAGTGTCCAGCAGCTCTGAATTTTTACCTTGGGTTTACTTTTGACCACTGCTGCTCATTCCACCCCTTCCTGTTGGAGAGGGGCCACACAACTCAGAGAACTTCTTCAACGAATGTAAGGAGGAACTCATTAAAGTGCTGTTGCTTTTGTCTTTCCTTTGACTGCAGAATGGGGACTCATTTTGGGATCCAAATGTAAGGAAAGATACTAGCAAAACAAGGTCCACTCAGATGAGGACCAACTAAGTGATGCAAATAATAAAAGCAAACTCCCAAAGAGAGCTTGAAGCAGATGAGGACATCAAACTGGAGAAGAGAAAATGATACTGATCCCCAGACCCTTAGAAAGCAGTGAAAAACCAAAAATAGACATGCCGTGTGCCCTGAGACTACAGTTCTCCCAGGCATCTTCCAGTGGGGCACACTGCGTTTTGGTTAGTAGGTGAATGCCAAGTGTGTGTTACTAAAAACAGTTAAAGACTCCAAGTCTGGGATTGAGTCTCCCTTGGTATAAATTAGAGAAGACTGGAGCTATGTCTATAACATCACTTTTGTTCATTTTTTTTTATTGAGAGAGGTACAAGTGAATTTATATCTAGTAAAAGACAAATTCCACATAAACCCAGTTATTCTCAAGAGAGTCTGTGAACCACTCTAGAAGGTAGAACCAGTGACTTCAATTCAATATAATGATACGGGATCTAATAGTGAAGAGGTCAGAATATAACCTGAAAATACAGATACTGTTAGATGGATCCTGATATTCAGAATGTGGTGTGGCTAGGTAATATGT
>VMDR010013084.1:0-25527 GCA_007922815.1 Macrotus californicus | reverse complement strand
CTAAGCCAATGTGTGGAAGATAAAGGGAGAGAGAATCCAGTTTCCAAGAGAGAACTAAGAAGTAGAGCTGTCCACAGATGGAGACCCACACAGCAACTTATGGCCACGTGGCAAGTAAGTGGTAGAGGAGATTCCAGCATCTGATGGGGATTAGAACAGATGCTGAATAGATTCTTTCCAAATCTCAGAGTCTATATGTGTCTCTTATCCTCACAGAAATTTCCAAATATAAACAAGAATTTGTTTGAATAAGAAACACCAGTTCATGGCTCAGCTTCAAAAAATACAGAAGAACATTGATGCCCCAGGAGAATCAGCCAGGTACAGGAATTCTCAAAAACAAGTCTAATAAATTGGCTCAAAAATATAAACCTAACTTTCACTTAGAAAGAAAGAAATTGTCCTTCAATTCCAAGAGTTTTTTCTTTATTTTATTCTCATCACGATTCCTCATTGAATCCATGGCCAAGAATAATCTCACTACAGTGACCGATTTCATTCTCATGGGCTTTACTGACTACCCTGGGTTGGAGAGTCTCCTCTTTGTGGTGTTTTTCAACTTCTATCTAGTCACCCTTCTGGGGAATATGGGGATGATTATTCTGATCCAACTGGATGTCCAACTCCACACCCCAATGTACTTCTTCCTGAGCCACCTCTCCCTTCTAGATGCCTGCTATGCCTCAGTCATCACCCCTCAGATCCTGGCCACACTGGTCACAGGCCAGACAATCATCTCCTATGGCCAATGTGCTGCCCAGTTCTTTTTCTTCACCATTTGTGCAGGTACGGAGTGTTTCTTGCTGGGAGTGATGGCCTATGACCGCTATGTCGCCATTAGCAACCCACTGCTCTACACTGTGGCCATGAATTTCAGAATCTGCTGGAGGTTGGTGGCGGGAGCTTATGTCTGTGGGGTGTCAGGGGCCATCCTGCGTACCACGTGTACCTTCACCCTCTCCTTCTGCAACAACAATCAGATCGACTTCTTCTTCTGTGATCTCCCACCCTTGCTGAAGCTTGCCTGCAGTGACACAAAAAACATTGAGATTATCATTTTCTATGGCAACTTTGTGATTTTGGTCAATAACTTCATCATCCTGATTTCCTACTTGCTCATCATCAAGGCTATTTTGAGAGTGAAGTCTTCAGGTGGCAGGGCCAAGTCTTTCTCCACATGTGCCTCCCATCTCACTGCTGTGGCCCTCTTCTTTGGGACCCTCGGCTTCATGTATGTGCGGAGTGGCTCAAGCAAGTCTCCAAAAGAAGACAAGGTCGTATCTGTCTTCTATACTGTGGTCATCCCCATGCTGAACCCTCTGATCTACAGTCTGAGAAACAAGGATGTCAAAGCAGCCTTTAAAAGAGTCACTAGTAGATTCTAGGTGTTTTGGAGCATGTAGATCTGAGTGAGAGGACCTCTCCTTTGGGTCCATTTTTTTCTTCCCGTATCAATATATTTTAAGAGGCACTAGCACTATGTGCAACCTGTAGCTATGTACAGAAGGACGGTAAATAGGTATCACGAGGCTCACAGAAAAAAACTGCAAATGTGGTAAAATTTGTTTCCAGCAACCATATGATATTTTCTTCTTCTCCTTCTCTCCCACCTCACATCCATTCCTAGCACCCAGAAGTCTCATTCTGCACTACAACATCATGACTTATAGAACCTCAGGGGCCCAACATGTCTTCGGTTTCTCTCTATTCACCCCATTACTCTTTGCATCCATGCTTGGGTTTCCCATTCTTTCTCTCTTATTTTTGCTCCCATCATATTGGTTTTTTTCTCTGTGTCTAAGATTATATCTGGGGATTTCTTCAAATAATACTGTCTTTTTTTTCCCTTTGAATGTGTGAGTGACTGGTTATCTTAGTAAATAAGGAGTGTTGTATAAGACAAAACTGAGTTTCTAAATGGTCAAGGGAAGTGATTGTCTGAGAAACAGGTTTTCAAACCCAGGTCACCCGCTTGGAGTGTCTTCCTTCTTGCTCATGCCAGGAAAAATGGAATTTGCCAATGGCCTTCCCACTCAATCACTCATTGCTTTGCTACTCTGCTTTAGGCTACTCTGACATCGTCAAGATTAACTAAACCACCTTATCTTTGGGGATGTCTGCTCAATGACCACTGCCCTAGTTTCTGGGGGATATGATGCATTATTTCTCCTCCTCATCCCCATTGTCTGCCTCATAAACAGTTCTCTCCTATCAAGCATCCCATTTCCAGGAACAGCAAAGTCAGACGGCAAAGTCAGGTGTAAGGAGAAAGTTGAACCACATATTTCTTCTAGGGCAATATATTTCATGAGAGAGGAAGTTACTGTAACTCCTGCACCAGAGTGCAAAGCTCCGCAGGGCAGAGTGTGTTTTTCGTCATTGCTGAACTCATCCTTAGGTCCAGAGTCTAGACCAGATGAGCTCTCAATAAACACTTTCAAACACATTTTCATTGCACATGCATGGCCTCATGAAAACTGTAAGACAAATAAGGAAGACATGATTAAGTATAAGATTCCCATTTTGCTATTAAGAAAACACTTTTTCATAGTCCCTATGGACTTTCACTAGAGTCTGCTTATTCAGAATATATAGCAGTAGACAAGGCATAGCTTTCAGAGTAAGGCTTATATGTGAATCCTGATTCTACCACTAGTTCACT
Organism: Macrotus californicus; assembly: GCA_007922815.1. Lineage (NCBI taxonomy): Eukaryota > Metazoa > Chordata > Mammalia > Chiroptera > Phyllostomidae > Macrotus > Macrotus californicus. Next base: position 22,865 of record VMDR010013084.1, on the reverse strand, counting down.
GTGAAACCTAGGACAAATGGTTTAATTTCTCAGATTCTAAATTTCCTCAGGTCTAAAACAAATATAACAGCTCCTAATTCAAGAGTATACTGTGCCCTGGCTGGTGTGGTTCAGTGGATTGAGTACCAGCCTATGAACCAAAGAGTTGCTGGTTCAGTTCCCAGTCAGGGTACCTGCTGGGTTGTGGGCCAGGTCCCCAGCAGGGTGTGTGCAAGAGGAATACCACATATTTGTTTCTCTCCCTCTCTTTCTCTTTCCCTCCCCTCTCTCTAAAAATAAATAAATAAAATCTTTTAAAAAGAACATATTGTAAAAATTAAACAAAGTGATTAACAAATCTCTTAGCACAAATCAGCTGCTCAATATATATTGTTCTCTCCCTTTCCTTTCTCTCATTTTCTGATACCAAAGCTGCCCATTGACAAAAAAAAAAAAATGAAATTGATCACAAAGAAATCATTGATCACAAAGACAGTGAAAGACAATGAACTGAGGAAGATAAATAACTCAATCTTTTTCACCCAAGAAATAAAATAAACTCGGATGTTTAACTGGAGAGAGGGCACATTTATCTATACCCCACACAGTCAAAGTTAACAAAAGGATATCTTTTTTATTGAGTACATTGTTATGCACCCAATGAACCCGTTTATCCAATCTTGATTTTATGACATGTTGATCCTCTGGGCCCCTTCATATAGGAACAACCACTTTGCTGAAATGGCCCACCACCCCGCCTGCCCTTGTTTGGTTCAGAAATAAAAATTTTTGTTTAATAAAAATGTTTAGTAAACATTTTACTTGGGCATTATAAAGTTGAACATTTAAAAGAGATTCAGAATAGAAGACTAGGTTGACCAAGGTAGAGAAGTCAAGAGAGAGACAAGAATGAAACAATTATTCAAAGACAATATACAACGAGACTAAGAAAGAGCACTTCCAGGTTCCATTTCCTACTTATTGTACTGAGGGCAGTCACAGTAATTCTCTTGCTTCCTTAAGGTACATTGGGATACTTTGATAAATTCCTATTTTTGCACTAGTTCAAGTTTGGTCATCAGGTTCAGAAGATTCTATACTTACAGAACTCTACTGAAGAGAAGATCAGCATATTGCAGATTTGCCTTTGTTGACATTAATTATATCTACAGTCTGAATAAAAATAAAGACGGATCTCAGTCCCCTCTATACTTCTATCATCCTCCTATTATAGAAGAAACTTCCCCACCCATAGTGCTTTGCTTAGGTAACCACTGTTCTAGCCCTTGACTTTGCCCTTCAGACTAGAACAAGCCCCTGACCCGGGGTTCATCAATGCACGAACAGAAAAGAGAGCCATGACATTCTCTAGAGTTTTTCAATGATTATTAAACAGGACCAATAAAGTTATGTCTCTTTTTAGGATTGAAACTTTAAAATATAGAAAAGGACTAAGTCAACTAAGAAATGAGACTCACAAATGATAACCAGATATAGAGAGAATGGCTGAGTCGTTTTAATGGCCAAAGACCAGAGAGAAAATGAGCAAATGTAAGCTGCTGCGGGACAGCAACACAGCCCAGTCCCTAGTGCTGAGTTAGATCTTTCCAAGTCTTAAACTATGTTCTAGGCTGCATTTTAGGGTTCTCCATAAGTTCAGAAGAAAACCCTGTCTTCATTTTGGAATATAACAGTCTTAACCATAGAGCTGGATAGAACATTCCACTAGATAATCTGAGTGGGACTTTGTTACAATGTAGAGGACCTAAAAATTGTTGTCCTAGTTACTAATAACAAAATAATAATAATAACAACAACAACAACAAGCTAAGACCTACAGAGCACCCAATATTTGAACTGCGGGATGCCAAATTATGCTTCCCGTAGAATTACTTATCCACCTAGGCTTAAAGTTGTGAAACTAATTGAGAAAGAATGACACACAGAGATACAAACAGCCAACTGGAATGGAAACATAAGGAAGGAATTGGGTGGCTCAGACACAAGGATCTGGTAACGGCTCATTTACCCAGTCTAGGGTGATGGTGAGAGAAGTGTTCAACCCTAGCAGCCACTGGTGTACCAACCAGTTGTTTTGTGGTCCATAACATAACACATGAAGCCAACAGAGGATCCATCGGCAGGCTCTTAGGAATAAGTTAAAAATGTGCACAAAGTAGGAACTGAAAAGCTCTGCTGTGGAGATACGAATCTGCTGTGGGTACATTAACACTTGCTTTCAAACACAGTGCTTGCCGATGATGGCTTAAAATAGCAGGTGTGTTTACATTTCACCCTGGGAAACGGGACTTTTCACCCCCTTCAAAGGTAATTTAGCTCAAGATTTCTTTCCTGCTTCTTATCTACCGGAGGGTTAAAGTATATAAGCCTTTTCTGTGCTGCCTTTTAATCAACTTAAGCGATCTACAATAATATTGAACTGATTTGTTTAAATGCTCTCAAAATTGTAATTGTGTTTACTTAAAATCAGTCAGAAATTTTGTGTCTTTAATCAAAACATATCATGAATGGAGTGCTAAAACCTTAACTTTTGAAGGTTTTAGCAAGTTCCAAGTATTGAAAACAAATCTTCCATAGGAAGGGGAAAACTGAACAAAATAAATAAGCTAAAATAGTGTACAAGATGTTCTGAAATTACACAGTTGTGGCTTGGAACACACTGACTGTGGCAGGGACAGGTAATGTGTTGAATCTTGATCTAGAAATTCAAGTGTGTTGAGGTTATGAAAACTCATGTACAATATTGATCTTTCTGAATGTGTGTTATACTTCATGACTCTTTTAAAAATTATGGACATTAAGGATATTCTTCTATATGACCATAATAATGCAATACCGTCATCACACCTAAGAAAATGACCAATTTTACCCCATCACATAATTTAACATCTAGTCTACATTCATATTTTCCTTGCTGATTCAAGAATGGGTTTTTATTTACATCCATTTTAATCAGGATCCAATCCAAGTTCAAGCACTGTATTTGATTGTTCCATTTTTTTATATTTGTTGAACCTAGTACAGTTCCCTTCCTTTTCATTTGTTCCAAGACACTGAGAGTTGTGTTATAAATATTCTATATTCTAGCTTTGTCTGATGGGTTGCTAACATCTCTAAGCAAAATCCTAAAATGACCTCCAGTGACGTACACCCTTGTGTAATCCCTCCCCTAGAATGAGGGCAGGACCTGTGAATATGATGGTATAAGTTTAGCAGATTTTGAAGATATAAGTAAGGTCCTGAACTTGTGGACTAGGAGTCCATTGAAAGGGAGGTTATCCCTGGTGGACCTGACCTAATGGAGTACACCCCAATGAGAAACTCAAAGCAGCAGAGACATTCTCCTGCTTACTTTAAAGAAATAAACTGTCATCTTGTGAGGGGAGGGGCCACATGGCAAGGGCCTGAGGATGGGCTCAAGACCGTTTTCTGGCCCACAGTCACACAATTGCACCACAGTGAATTCTACCAACAGGAGATCTCTATCGAGATTTTGAGTCTCCGATGAGATGTTCCTCCCAACACCTTGTTTTCAGTCATGGGACAACCTGAGCAGAGGACAAAAAACCCACACCCTGATTCCTGTCTTGGGAAAAATTTTGAGATAATAAATGTATGTCATTTTAAGCTGTTTTACGTTGACTGTCATGAAGACCAAACAGGAAACCAGGTTTAAGGAGACTTTATAGACTGTTTAGCTGTTACTGCCCCTGATACTGCCCTTCCGCCCTCCTGCTGCAGCCCTACCTCTTACCTGCCCACCTCAGGTGTTCACCTGGCCATCTCTGGAACAGTGACTGTGTTTGTACCAAAGACCAGCCTCACTCAGCTGGGGCCAGAACAATCCATAACAGAACAAAGTTCCATTGGCTCTTAATTTATTAACACTTCCTGCCCATTCAGGGTTCTTAGTCTCCCCCAGGGCAGAGGGCAGAATCCCTAAGATTTCCCCTTCTGGCTGGAGTCTGAACTTTCACTGGCCTCTCCTCATCCCCACCCTCCCCTGGGTGGGTCAAGAAGTATGACTATTCTGATGCTCACCTAACCATACTCACTTGAAAATTAGAGTCAGATCTCAGAACAGCCTTAGAGGCAATTCAGTCCTGTTGCATCAAACTGTGGTCCTTAAAGGTGAAGGACTCTTTGAAGAGGCCCAAGAAGCCACTGAGAGGGCCAAGGGAGGGTCCAGCTGGTGAAAGTCAAGGCCACTGACCCTACCTAATAGAGGGCAGCTCTACCCCTACCTGATTTCATGCATTGGGCTTCTAAGTGTATTATGGAAGGTTCTGCTGTTGCAATAAAAGTTTGAGAGTAATCTGTTCATTCCAATATTTTCCTAGCACAGAAGAAAAACCAAGGTCCAAGAAAGAGGAGGTGACTTGCCAAGATCACTCAGAGCATTTGCAACGGAGCTGGGAGGAGAATTCAGGCCGCAGATTGAAGCTGAGTCCCTCCCTGGCCCTGCCCCATGGGAACACAATGTCAGATGTACTCCCCAACCCCAGTGACAGACCTGAGTCAGGCCTGCGGCCATACACTTAACAAAGCTGCTTCTCTGATTTGTTATTCAGCCTCTCCCTACAGACCTCGGGCCTCTTCTGTGCATCACTGGTTGAATTCTGGCTTTAAAGATCAGGAAGTATGAGCAGTGCCCAGAGGCCCTGGGCAGAGAGGTCTGACTCCTTTATAAACACAGGCCCTGGTACAGGGTCCCAGGCTGAATGGAGGCACACACCACACTCCCACTGTCTCTGCCAGTCTGGGCTAGAAAGGAAGGAAAGTTAGCAGTTGTCAGAGTGTAAGAGGCGAGGATGGAGGCTTCTGGGGTCCAGGGCTGGAACTAGGTCACAGAGCCCTGGGGAACTCCGAAGGTGTAGTGAAGAACTCAGCCACACTCCCTCTTCTCCTTTCCGAGGTCTCCTGAAGAAATAGAAGCAAAGGTACCTGGAGCCTCTCAGAGGAAGTCAGAACCAGACATTCTGACAACTGAGGTCTCCCAGCCTCATGCCCACAGGAAAGGACAGCCTCCCAATGCCCTGCCTTTTGTCCTCATGACCCTACTGTCAGCAATGCCCATGAGGGACACCATCTGGACAGCTGGCTACCTGCTAGTGTCCAGGCCCTCAGACATCTTTTCTACCAAAGGAGATGTGCTTATCAGGGCTGTGACCCTGGACACGTAGTGTTGGATCAGCCACAAGTCAAGTTCCAGCAGCCTCCGGAGCAGCCTCTGTGCCAACGGTGGGTCGTACTCTTTATCCCTGGGGAGGGAAGGAGAAGGGAAGCAGCCTTTCTGATCACAGCAGGTAACTGGGGTCCCAAGACCTGTTATCCACTATCCAGAGCTCCCTGACACTGAGACCTTTGGCAGGGACAGCCCCTCATTCTGTGCATCTGGGTAATAAAGACTTGGTCCTAATGCCAGATTTCCCCAAGTCACTGAACAACACCCCCCTCCCCAATGTACACACACTAACATTTCTTCAAGTTGAGGCAGAGAAGAGCTCAGCAGGCTTAGGCCTTGGAATGGTTTCAAAATCATGGCAGCTGGAGCAAAATGAGATGCATCTATGGGCATGTTCATGGGACCAAAGGGAAGGCAACCCCAGGCAACTCTTCCACGAGCCCAGCTTCCACAGATTTCTAAACTGTTTCCAAGGTTTCACTGGTTTCTAATCAGATTCAATCTATGAGCCTGCAGTGTCTGTCTACAAAGATGCCCAGGAAGTAGGTAGCCACACCCCAGCTTCACCCTACCCCATGTCTGTAGTAACACTTCCTGCCTAAGTCTTTGTCAAAGACCTTCTAGCACTTCTTTGGCATCTACTTGTGCCTCTCTGCTTATTTCTGTGGCTATTTGTCTAAATAAGAGTTTGCCAGTGCCTGAGCCCATCTCTCTGCCTGTGTCCATGGCTGCCAGTCTCTACATGTGTCCATCCTGGTCACTGTATCTGTGTTGCCTGCCTCCCTGTTTCATCCGTACTTGAGTGTCTATCTCTGCATCTGACCATCTATCCCAGTTCACATGTCTGCCTGTTCATGTGTCACATCCTCTCCACCAGGTGAATGCCTGAGTCTGTGGACCCAAAGCTGTGTGTTTGCCTATAATTGCTGTCAGCCTCTGACTACATGTTTGTAAGTGTGTTTCTGTGTGTGTGTGACTTTGTGTATTTCATGCCCATCTCTGGGACGCTGTCGGCCTTTCTCCATATCTGGCCACCTGCGTATGTGTCTCCTCTAGAATCTGCAATCCCCAAGTCTTCTTTCTTTCTGCAAACGTACATTTAGATTCAATGCCACATCATCTGGCCCTCACTCCTCCCAGGGAGAAACTCAGGGCTGTTTGGGGCAGCTCTTTCTAATGCTCCTGACTGATCCTAACTCCCCCTGTCCTTCACCCTCTATAAGATTCAAAGTCCACTTATTCCTGAACATCCTGGGCATTCTCTTTGCTGTGGCTGAGGCCAAAAAGGACCCAGCCTTCCTGCCCAACATCACTGTGGAACTGCAGGTGTATGATTCCTGCACCTCAGGGACCCTGGCCTTGGGGAGCACCCTGGCCCTGCTGTCTAACCAGCCCCAGCCTACGCCCAGCTTCTGCTGTGGCTCCCAACAACTGCTCCTGGGGGTGGTTGGAGGGATGACCTCCCTGGAGTCCAAGCCCATGGCTGAGCTGCTCAGGTGAGTGACGCACCTGGAGAGAGGAAGCCACTGGCATACTCTGGTTGGAGCACATGACAAGGTGCTATGGGATAGCTCTGCAACAAGATAGAACAATCACAGGCAGTGACCTTCAAAATGTCACTTCCCTTTTCTGGGCCAGGAATTTCCTGTCCACAAAATGGGGTACTGGATGGATTAGACCAGTGGTTCCCCAATGCTGGTCCATGAACTGGTACTGATCTATGAGGATGTTTTCTACAATTGCAACAAAATGACAAAAAAATGGCACAGTGTGCAGAGGTGTCTGGGTGAGGTCACCAGCATTCCTTAAACAGTGGTTTGGTTTTGTTTTTTAATTTTTCCTAGTTTTATTGAGATATAATTGAGATATATTACTGTGTAAGTATAAGGTATACAATGTAATGGTTGATTCACATATACTGTGAAAAGATTACTGCAATAAGTTTAGTTAGCATCCATCATCTCATATAGATACAATAAAAAGAAAAAGAAAAAAGAAAATTAATTTCCTTGTGTTGAGAACTCTTAAGATTTATTCTCTAACAACTTTCCGTGCATCACACAGCAGTGTTAACTGTAGACATCATGCTGTACGATACATCCCTAAGACTCAATGTACATTTTGACCACTTTTCTCCAATTCCCCACCTCCCACCATCTCTGGTAACCACAAATGTGATCTCTTTTTCTATGAATTTGGTGGAGTTTTTTTCTTTGGGAGATTTTTTAGATTCAACATATAAGTGAGATGATAGAGTGTTTGTCTTTCTCTGCCTGGTTTATTTTTCTGAAGGTCCTTCCATGTTGTCAGGATTTCCTCACTTTGTATGGCTGAATGATATTCCAGTGTGTGTGTGTGTGTGTGTGTGTGTGTGTGTGTGTGTGTGTGTGTGTGTGACACCCTCCTTATCTATTCATCTGTTGAATGACCTGAGGTTGTTTCCATGTCTTGGCTATCATAGATTTTGTTTCCAACAAACTTCTGTAGCAAAATAAGAATTTGGTGACTACAGGCCAAACTCTCATATTTTTCTTGTTTTTGATACTGATTGGTTAAACAGACTAGGACATATGTTTTCTAATAGCCCATGACCTGAGGACTCAAGATTTATAACCCAGCCAAGGAGGATTTCATTTTCCCTCTCCATCCTTCTTAGGAAGCTGGAAAGTTCAGCAAGTGACAGACCATTCTGATGGATTTCTTGATATTTCTGTGAAACATTTGCCTAGACATGAGTTCTGTTTAATTTTCAATGTACATAAAATCTGTCAGGCAGAGAAGCAGTGTTTATCAAATCATTTTCCAGGGGGTGGATCTTTTTTTCAGCATGCCTGGGCATAAGGTCCATGATTGCTTACTTATGAGCTTTAAAAGACACCCCAAGAAATACTAAACATCTTCCCTTCCAGATTCCACTGAGGCTTCAACTGCCACAATTGAAAAATAATCCAATTAGAAACCAATACTTAAGTCTCAATAGCTATATTTTAGCAATGGAGCTATAATCAGTCATTCAAACCCTGGCATAAATGAGTTTGTCACATGCTTTCTTGTGCAATATTAGCTGAGAGTGACTTAATAATAACTACATCATTTATTAAATAATTACCATTAATGGAAATGGCTTTTTAGGTACCCTGCATTTATCAAAATTTTAATGAAGATTAAATGAGTTGATACATGTAAAAACATTTAGAAAAAGACTTGACCTATTGTAAGTGTTATCAGTATTTCCTATTATTATATCTTCATTTTTATTATCTCATTTAATCCAACCAACAACTCTTTGAGGTAGATAATATTATTATTCTCATTGTACACATAATGAAATTGAGGCTCAAAGAGGAAATGCCACCTGCCTAAATCACACAGCTAATAAGTAGTGGTTTGGGATTCAAAGCCAAGCACTGTGACTCCAGAGGTAGAAGCAGGTACAGAAATAAGGAAGAGGGAACCTCACCTAAATGAAAACACTGCCTGTTCGGGCCCTGGTTATTATTTCTCAGTTTTGACTGAGCTCAGTGTTCATGCTGAGGATCATTGTGCTATAACCACGGGCAGCATGCGGCACATGTGAGGCCCTGTCCTCAGAAATTCTCACACTCTGGACAAGAAAGCGTGCAGGAACCTAGGCAGCTGTACACCCAGGCACCCACATGTTCTGCCCACCCATAGGACTCAGGTCAGAACAGGCCAGCCTCAAGCCTCCAAGTTGGAATTTAGGTTCCTGTGACCAGATCTTCTGAGTCAGACATCAGGACACTTGGCTGACAGAACACTGCTTTTTCTAGCTTTTTACTTATGTAAAAAGTCTCACAAAAGTATAAAACTGAATCACTTTAGCTAGACCTTAGTTTCTTTCATTGAATAAAGTTAAAATGCATGATGTCAGTCTAGTCCCCACAGCTACAGACCACTTGGCAGTCCCATACCAGCTCGGCGGGTGCTGTTGGACCTGAGCAAGACCAACCCCCAGCTCCATGTCACCTCCTCCCCATTGGGGCTTCCTTCTCCAGCCCCACGGCCAGCATGAGATTGAGGTTGCAACCTTCGCTGCTGGGTGAAGTGCCCCAGAGACAGGGACAATAAAGCCTTCTGATGCATTCAACATTGAGGTGCCAGTTAGTACAGTCTCAGCTTTGTAGCTGTAGACATGTCACTGTTCACAACCATCCAATAGAGGTTGTCTGAACAACTGCTACATGCCAGATCATAATCATACCCCACAAAGGTACGAATATGAATCAAACCCAGTTGCCAACTTCAGAGTTCATACCTGAGTAGGGCACAGACAAAGAAATGATGTCATAGTTCCAGGAAAGAAGTACTCACCCAGACATGACTGGTACTACAGGGGCTGGCTCAGGCTGCCCAAAATCATTGTCAAAACCAGACAATGACACCAGACACCATTTATTAACTCAGAATGAGAAATGTGACTTCCAACATGACCAACAGCCTTGTGTTGGCTGGTCAGTGTATTCTCTCTCTACTGAAAAGGCTCTATTTGAACCCAAATTTTTCTCGAAAGGATAATCCATCGGCCTAGACTTGGAGCATAAGGAAGAAGATAGACCACTGTTGCTAAGAAATCAGACCTGCTCAGGCATTGAGAATGTTCAGCTCAGCTGAGACACCCTCTCCCTTACAGCAGATGGAAATACTCAGGTGGGTTGGGTCATTCTTCAGTTGATTGTATTGTTGCCTACCTGGCAGAGACTCCCTTAGTTACACTGCAGCCCTGAGAATACACCTGGCCCATCTCTTAGGCCTCCCCAGCATCAGAACCCCACAGATCACTTGTAAAGAGGTTAACCTCAGTCAGTTGAAGTTAATTTCCTTGAGATCAGCCTTGGAAGCCATACTCTTCTAGCTGTGGAGCCCTGACAACCTGAACTCAGGGCATATGCATCTTCTTTCCAACACTGGGAACCCCACACCTGTTGCTGAAACTTTATTTTGCTAAAATTCAAGGGAACTCCAAATGCATTGCATTCATCAAGAAATAGATATCTTGGAGCACTTGGCAATATTCCCTGCTTTCCCCAACTCTGATGTTACAAAATCCCAGAGCTGATCAAATCAAAGGATCTGTTATACACAAACCTCAGAACATGCACCAACACAGGGAACTGGACAGAGATGGGCTGGGAAGCAGGGAAGCTAGAAATTATGAAGGCAACTGACTTGGAAGTCGGTAAACCTGGATTTGAATCTAAACAACACTACTTATTAATTATGTGATCTTCACAAATCGAGTAATTCCTTTTGAGCTTCGCATTCCTCATCTATAAAATGATGGTAACAAAGGTTAATGATGATGTATTTACTTCTTAGAGTCATTGCTGGTGTTAACAATGGAATAGCCGGTGCCTGGTATATAACAAATGCTCGTTACTGTTGGTCATTATTGCTCTGAACAATAATGATGATAACCATGTAAACCTGGAAATAGCAGTCACTTTGAGAAAAGCCAGTTCCCAAGTCCCCTGTACAATTTTGCTCAGTCTAGAACCAGAGTCAACAAAGACTTTGAAGTAAAAGAATTTGTCTGCATACATCTGGTGGGACAGCTTCTTTACAGCAGGCTGAGGAAAGTCTGTGACAGCAGACCCCTGCACTGAGTCACCTGGGGAACCTGCAGGAGGACGAGAGAGGCAAAAAGAGAGAGCACTCATTCATGCCCTTGACAGCTAAGATAAATTAAATGGATCCTGCTTAAAGTCTGTCTGGATGGAAAAAGACATGAGCTCAAACTATCTGAGGTAGAAAGAGCTCAGTGATGATGGGATGATGGGGAGAGTCCTAGAGCTGGCATGGACCAGGAAGCAAGAACTCAATCGTAGTTTGAGAAGCAGAAATCAAGGAGGGCTTTAAGGGGCAGAACTCAGTAGACAAGCTGTATTTTGTTTAGTCTCTATGCTCCTGTATGAAAAATACTCTCTTTATCCCATGACTCTTTCTTACTTTAGTATTCACCTGACCATTCGCATCACCTTGTTTTTGCCCCGAGATGTTTTTGATACCAGCTGGGTTCAAGGAACTTAACACATCTTATGAGTACTCACTTGGTTTGCCCACGATAAATCACACTCTGCACTGACTTAACCACTAACCCCTCTGCCCAAAAGCTCCATATTCTTTCTTGGGTCAGGAGGGCTGGACAGCCTCCATTTCAAGTGGACTCACCTAAGACTTTGAGGTTACCTATCCCTGATATTGAATTTTTTGATATTTTGCTTTAGGTGCATGCCTTCTAAATAGCAAATAAACAACTTTGGCTTTATGTCCAATTTGAAAGTATCTATAATGGTTGAAATCTTGACTCCAGGAACCTTGTGTTAAGACAGCTCTGTCCTCCCCTTTTTGCCCTTCAAAAGGCAAAACACAGATGGCACACTCCAGCTACAGTGTGATGAAGGAGCTCTTTTCAAAAAAGTAGGCAGCCCGAAGGGTGAAACGCCCAGAGGACAGCCAGAGTCAGAAGCTGCATCCAGCTGCGGGGGAGGAAGCAGTAGGAGGACCTTCCAACTAGAGCTGTGGCCTTCAGAGGCAGGCAGCCACTGCCAACCATGGTTGAGTGGAGAGGAATCTGGGGGCACAAGTATCACAATATCACTCTCCTCCCACTCCAGTTTCCTGCCAGAAACCAGAGGGCAGGGCAGCCCTTCGCTGCAGTCCGTCAAAGTCAGTCTGCTGGGGCCCGGAGGATAGCGACAGCTGGAGAGTTTCTGGAGAGCAGAGACAGAATATAGCACACCCTCCTTAACTAGAGTAATTTTTCATTAAAACATTCTTTATTGTTATTCTATTACAGTTGTGTCAGTGTTTTCCCCTTTGCCCTCCTCCGCCCATCCCTCCCCCGCTCCCACAGTCAATCTCCACACTGTTGTCCACGTCCATGGCTCATTCTTATATGTTCTTTGTCTACTCCCTTCTCCTTCTTTCTACCATTATGTCCCCCTACCCTCCACTTGCTAATGTGTTTGACGTTACTCTGCCCACTTACAAAATTTTCTATTTATTATGCAATGTCATACTTTGAATAACTTCTTAAGAAAATGAATTGGCTTCACCCTGACCAGTGTGGCTAAGTGGGTCGGGTGTAGTCTTGCAAAGCAAAAGGTCGCCAATTCAATTCCCGATCAGAGCACAGGCCTGGGTTGTGGGTTCAGTCCCCAGTCGGGCCGTGAACAAGGGGCAACTGATTGATGTTTCTCTCTCACATCCATGTTTCTCTCCTTCTCATTCTTCCTCCTTTTCTATCTCTCTAAAAATAAATAAATAAAATCTTTTAAAAAAATTAATGGCTTCTCAGGCCCGAGCCCACAGGATTTGGAAGGACCTGGACGTTGCATGTATCAAAAGCCCATAAGATAATAATTAAAAATAAAAAACAGGCACAGAAGAACAAATATTACATCATAATACTGACATGATGAATCTAAAATAGACAAGCTCATAGAAGCAGAGTTGAATGGTGGTTGCCAGGGGCTCGCGGAGGGGGAAATAGGGAGGGATTATCAAAGGGCAGGAAGTTTCAGCTATGCAAGATGATTGGGTCTCCTGTACAGCCTAGTGGCGATGGTTAACAATACTGGATTGCATACTTAAAAACTAGCTAAGAGGGTAGATTTTTATGTTAAATGATCTTATCATGCAAAACCATAGTAATAAAATAAATAGAAGGCCGAGAGGAAACATTAGGACGTGATGGATAGGTTTACAGCATAGGTGCTGGTGATGTTTTCAGAGGTGTCTACTTACCTCCAAACTCATCAGGTTGTATATATTAGTTATATATAGTATGTTAAAAAATGTTTTCAATAATAAAGACAGAGAGAGAAGGAATAAGGCCAAGTCCCAGAGCACTGGGGGACACTGGGTGGGGTGGGTGGTGGGATGTTCAGGTAGGCATTTGCAGCCTCATCTCTTCCCCTGATTAGCCATTTGTCTCAACACTCCCAGTTCTCCCACCATGTCCAGTTCCCATCCTTGTTCTACACAGTGCCCAGCAGTGTCCACCAGCCCTGGGTCCTGGCCGAGCTCTTAAGTCACTTTAACTGGACCTTCGTGGGCCTGGTGAATTCTGACAATGGCGACTTTGAGTGGCTGGAACAGCAGCTGCAGCTGGAGATGGGGTGCATGGGTGGTTGCATGGCCTTCTCAAGGAAAATCAGCAGTCAAGGCGACAGCATCAACATCATGGCCAGTGTCATTGCCTCTAGCCCTGCTGCCACAGTGGTCATCTGTGCTGTTACTACCATCACTTCAGGCTCTTGGCTGAAGTCCTTTGGGAGAACAACGTGATCAGGAAGCCATGGATCTTCTCTGCCTCCTTCTACAGCCTCTTGGTGCTGGGACCCAAGGCCCTGGACTTGCTGAATGGCAGCTTGAATCTGGCCATACACTTGGGAATAATGCCTGGCTTCAAGGACTTTCTGTTGGCTCTGTGCCCTGCGATGTACCCAGAAAACAGTCTGGTGAAGAAGCTGTGGGAGGAGCTGCATGGATGCAGGTGACCTGGACCGGGGCTTCTGCCCAGAGTGCCAGAGAAGGGGCTCAGAAGCACACAGAACTTGAGAATGTGACAGCTGTCTACCTGTCTGCCTTCAAACTTCCTGATCTGATCATCACTTACCAAGCCTACCTGGCAGCCAAGGCCCTGCTGACCGCTTTTCACAACCTGAAGTCCTGCTCCCCAGGTGAGGGGCCTTTCCTGGGAGGCACCTACCTGCGCCAGCGCACAGAATGCCAGGCCTTGGCAGGTGAGCAGTCAAAATCCCCTGCCCAGTCCTTGTCCATCCCAGCTTGCTGTGAGCCACAGACTAGCAGAAAGGCAGTGTGGTCCTAGTGAAAGTTGCACTTGAACTTAGAGCCAAAGGGACTTGGGCTGCAATTCCTTATTATCAACAATATCAGGGTCTAGATCTAGAAGACGGAACTGGCTCCTACATACAGGCAATGACAGTCAACTGTAAATTTTTCAGAAATTATACAAACTGTTTGTAAACCACAGGAATCAGCCAACACTAAAAACCCTGGCTTTTCTCTCCAGAGATCCAGGTGTTAAATATTTGGCAGCACGCCACTACAAATATTCAAGCAAAGTTATAGAAACAAAGTCAGAGCACAAGAAAAAAAATTTTTAATATTAAAGGAATGTCTTCAAATGAGGCACAGCTTCTTTAAGATGGGTTTTAGGTCATTTTCTCAGTATTGATGTAGTGAGACTTCTTAAAAGCTATAAAAGTAATGTGCTCTTAAGTGTTACTTTATGCCGAGGAGCGCTTCAATCACTTTATATGTATTAATACAATTCATCTTTATTTATGAAGATGATACATACATAAAGAAGATACATACAAGCCAGGTGTCATTTTCACAGATGAGGAAACTGAGAGGTAGAACAACATATCTGAGGTCACTTGGCTTGTTCAAGGTTGAGTCAGGAATCACAGCAGGCAACCTGGCTGCAGGGCCTGGGTCCTGGGCCACTCACTGTTTGTACTACCTCTCAGTGCTGAAGAATTCCAGGCATCTTTCAGGATTTTAGACCCAGCCCTGCCCCCAGCCAAATGATTTGCTCAGACTCCTTCCTATAGTCTTCCTGGGCTGCCGGGGCCTAATTCAACAAGTATGTGTTTATGCCACAAATACTTAGTAAGCAATTTTCATGCACCTTGGAGTAATGAGGGATACAGAAATGTGAAAAGTGTGTGTTTGTCCTCAAAGTATTCACACTCAAGTTCAAACAAGTAAAACATAATCAAACATACCAGATATTGGAGGCTACTGCAGGAACAGGAGTGGGAAAGTGATACAGTTGGCTCAAAGCATGGAACAGACTCAGAAAAAAAAAAAAAAAAAACACTAGCAAGAAATAGTCGGAAAAGCAAGTGGAAGCTCTATTAGAAACAACCTCAAAGGTCTTCTTAAAGAGTTCTGGGTTTCTGGAAAGTCCACACCCTTTTTCCCTAATCACAGAATCAAAGGCAATTCCATCTTACTCCAAAGGTGTTCAGAGTTGCAGATGCACCCACCCCAAGGTTCCCGGTGGGCCCCTGAAAGCACTCTGTTTGTCCTCCCTTTTCTACTACTTAGCTCTTCCCAGAAAAGAATGATAACAGGACTTTGATAGTCACATAATCTGAGGTTCTCTCAGCCATAAAAAGTTGGAGATACATTGAAACACTCATGCTCCTCCATCCCTAGCTTCCTTCAATCAAAAACACTATCAGCTACACTACTGAGATGAACGAGATGTTCCTTTGAAGGCAGGACTGGGCTTTTGTATCCAAGCTAGCAATCATGTCTGGACCAGAGAGAATGCTAAGTAATTTGTATGGAAGATTGGACAGATGAAAACAACCACTTCCCTACTCACCACAGATTAACACAGTCTTAGGAGCTGTTCAACTCCTGACCAGCTCCCTTCACTTCTTGTCCCTGTCTCAGGTGCTCCAATACAACCAGAAAGTTTGCCTCACCACCAGAGCCCAGGGAGAGGTTTTCTTCAATAAAGATGGGGAGATGCTGGCAACATTTGACATTAAAAACATCTACATCCTCCCAGACCAGAGAGAAGAGACAGCGATTTTTGGGCCTTTGACTACAGAGCACCTCCTGGAAAAGAGGTGCTGATGAATGAGAAAGCCATTAGGTGGACAGAAGGACCCTTAAAGGTGAGAGCTCCCTAAGGACCAAGCCCACAGAGCACCGCCCGCCCCCAAGGGCCCAGTAGTATTTGTTACAATGAACTGACTTAGGGTAGCTGGACAAAGGGAGGGCAGGATGGATTATTGGTTTATACAACTCTGGGCCGGTTCAGCAAATAAAAACCTTCCAAATCTGCTCCCTGGCTCCCCAAACAAAGGAGCTTGAAAAGACAGAGGTAATTAATAAGCAAATGAGAAAGTAAATTATAAATAATCACCAATTGGAGTTTATCCTGAGATAGCTAGGATATCCACCTGGAGTTTCTACTGTCTGAGCCTTGCAGTCTTAGATCAAAAAATAGATAATTGATGCCAAGCTTTTTTACACAATAGAAAATTATTCATGCAACCCCCTTAGCCATTTCCCAGACCCCTAAGCATCTGAGGTCACCAGCTAGGAAACTTCTAATTTAAGTGTGAGTGCACCTCAGCTATCATACCATGCCTCCTGCAGTTTTCTCCAGTTTATCTAGGTGTGATTAAGCACTCCTTTCTCTCTGTATGTAGAGGGTAAGAAAATTACTACAACGGGCATAGTATGTTTTTTCTCCATCCTGAGGGATGCCAAACTGGTTCCCTCTGGTCACACCTTAGTCTGGTATGTCTTTTCCATTCCCACCACTACCACACCTCAGTATCCAAATTCCCCCACCCTGGAGAAGGTGGCTGATGAGCAAGGGGACTGAGTAGAGTTCCAGGAAGGAATGAGCATCGTCCACAGACACAGGGCTGGCCCCTGGCTGTTGGGGTCATTACTCAGTACTGGTTCAATCACTTCTCCTTCTGCAGACCACAGAATCCTTTTATCTTTCAAGAAAATGTATTCTCTTAAAAAATAAAATAAAATGTAGTGTAGCTCTCTTTCATGGTGCCTCGGGGGTGGTCCGCTTCTTCAGGAACAAGTTGAACATCTCTTTTCCAGCCACTGGCTGCCAGAAAATCATTGAAGTCGACAATGAACACAAACTTTGTACCTTTTATGAGAAGTGTATGGCCACAGAAGTTACTGCTGATGCTGTGGGTGGAGAATGGAAGGGTTATGCGGTTCGAGTCAGTGGTGGGAACGGCAAACAAGGTTTCCCCATGAAGCAGGGTATCTTAACCCATGGCTGTGTCTGCCTGCTATCAATAAGGGGCATCCCTGTTCTAGACCCAGGAGGACTGGAGAAAGCACAAATCTGTTCACAGTTCCATTGTGGATGCCAGTCTCGGTGTTCTCAACCTAATCATTGTAAAAAAAGGGTGGGGAGAGAATATTCCTGGTCTCACTGACACCACTATTGCCTGGGGTCCTAAAGAGCTAGCAGAATCTACAAACTTTTCAATCTCTCTAAGAAGATGACATATGCTGACATGTTGTGGGAAAGCCCCTAAATGAAGAAGGTAAGAAACATAGGACCTAAGATTCAGCATCTCGTTACTCCACACTTCCTGAAACACAAACTTTGGTATATTGCTCAGGGGGAAAAAAAGCGTACTAAGAAAAATAAGGAAGAGGCTGTAGAATATGCTAAACTTTTGGTTAAGAGAATGAAGGAGGCCAAAGAAAAACATCAGGAACAGATTGCCAAGAGACATAGGCTGTCCTCTCTCAGAACTTCTACCTCTAAGTCTGAGTTCAGTCAAAAATGAGATTTTCTAAGAGCAACAAATAAGCAAGAGCAGACATTTCTAAAAATGCAGTGTATCACCAAAAAAAAAGAAAGAAAAGAAAAGTCATTCTGCAAACATGATCTAACTTCTCAGCTATTCTCAACTCAGAGTGATTTTGCCTCCTAGGGACATTGTCTGGAGACATTTTTGGTTGCCACAACTTGAGGAGATGCTACTGGCACACAGTGGATAGAGGCCACGGTTGCTGCTAAACTTCCTATGATGCATAGGACAGCCTCCACAACAAACAATTATTCAGTGCCTAATGTTGGTAGGCTAAGGGTTGAGAAACCATAGGCCAGTGGCTTAGGGGCCATTTGTAGTCATTTTTTCTGATTCACTGTTGGTGACTCAGTTCTGCTTGGGAAAGTGAGTCATGCAACCCCCTATTATTTCATGCAACCCAGGAAATAACAACAAAGAGATTTGGTGAGCCCAGACTGGAAGACAAACTCCCACTACTACTCAGAATATCATTCTTCCTCACTAGCACTTGCTGTGGGCTCACAATGTCCCAGGCACTGTGGTAGGGGCTTCACTTGCGTCGTCTCCTTTAATCTTCAGACAGTCTTCCAACTAGATATTATTACCACCCCATTTTATTGAAGAGAAATCTGAGGCCGAGAGAGCTCAAGCCCCAGGTCACCCAACGCATAAATGGCAGAACCAGAATTCCAATCAATAACCAGGGTCCAGCCCTTTGTTTATAGAGGAAAGATGCTCATATCTTTCTTCTTCTCAAGATTTCTTGCGTCACCACACCCCCAGATAGTGAAATCCTAAGAGCTTATTTATACTATTTCTGTTTCCCAAAAGCCCTGCACAGCATCTGATACATGGAACACATTGCTAACTCTGTGAGCAAGAAAGGGAGAAAATTGACAGAGGAAAGAAGGAAGGAAAGGAAAAGGATAAAGAGGGTTTACTTTAAAATAAGAAAGGTTTGGAGAGAAAGGAAAAAGGAAGGCAGGTGCTGGGAAGCGAGAACAATGCTGCTAATTCCCCTAAGACCTGATTGAACAGACCTCACTCGGGCTCCCCTGCAGTCTTCATGGCTCTCTCTCCTCCCGTGTGCAGGTCCCTTCTTTGATCTGCAGTGAAAAATGTCCCGTGGGAACCAGTAAGTCAACCCTATCTGAGAAGCCAAACTGTTGCTATAAATGCCTTCCCTGCGCCAGTGGAGAAATTGCCAGGTTGCCAGGTAAAGAGAGAGGCAGCCCTTGATCAGAGGGTGGCCAGGCAGCAGCCAGGGTAGGCTTCAGATGAGAGCTCAGCTGATATTCACATCAGAGGAAGATTCCTATAAGGGGAAAGAAAAATCCAGGGAAGAGGAAATCAAAAAGATTATGTCAGTGTGTTCTTCCCACATGCTGTGTGAAAGCTACGTAAGGCTAATACAGTCTTTCATCAACTATGAGTTTGTCCAAATTCTGTGCCTAGTTTAGTGTCTGAAACATGGTAGGCATTTCATAAATATTGGTGAAAAAATCCTCAAATGACTGAACCTATATTTTATTGAGATGTCATTCATTCAACAGATACCAATGGCACCTACTATACCCAGCCACTGTGCTGGGTGCAAGAGTGGAAACAACAAATAAGGCACATCCCCTGGACCACAGAGCTCATGATCTCTTAAAGGAGAATGATCATTGTACAATGAAGAAATAGGCTACAAAGTAAAATCAATTGCTTTAATAAAAGCCCGGGCACTCAGCCATGAGAGAACAGAGAAATAACTAATTCTAATGAAGGGTACTTAAGGAGTCTTCACTGGAGGAAGCTGCATGTGGTATAGGTCTTGAACTAGTGTGGTTTCAAAGGCAATGAAGCATAAGACTAGTCTAGGGCAAGGAGTAAATTAGTAAAAGCTCAAAGAATGAAAGCAGTAAGGAGCTTAGATTGACTTCAGTGTAGCCTGTGATGGGAGATGTAGGAAGTAGGTGGCCAATCACAGATGCCCTCACTTGCCAGACTCAGAAGCATGGACTCTATTCTGTAGGGAACGTGGAGCCACTGAATTACTTACGTAGAGAAGCGGTGTGTGTTCCAGGATGTGTTTCAGTATGTGTTTGGGGGAGATTAATAGGTGATGATTGTACCTGAAAGGAAAGAGATTGAATCAGAAAGACCCGGTTCAGAATCCAGGCAATTGTTGAAGGCTGGATTTGGACAAGGCCTCTTTTCAAACTGAAAACTCTCCATGGGGGAAAGGTGGGGACTTTGAGGATACTTTTTGCCCGTTTCAAGAGAAGACACTGCTGAATGAAGCTGAGGTGGAGCCATCAGATACTAATGGAAGGATGAGAATAAATAAGAAATCCTTAGACTTGGAGATTAGAAAGACATGGAATCACAGTATATAGGAACATGGAGCTATAAGCAAACTGAGGAAAAAGGTTAAATGAAAATATATAACTGATCCAGATCTCCACTCACAAAGCTTGTCCTTAAAATCACTGTGGAGCCCTGACTGCTGTGGCTCAGATGGTCAGGCATCATCCCACAAAGCTAAAGGTCATGGGTTCAATTCCCAGTCAGGACTCATGCCTAGGTTGTGGGTTAGGTCCCCAGTCAGGGAGCATACAAGAGACAGCCGATCCACATCGAAGTTTCCCTTTCACATCGAAGTTTCTCTCCTTCTCTTCCTCTCTCTCTTCCCCTCTCTCTAAAACTAAATAATTAAAATCTTTAAAATCACTATAGAAAGTGAAGTTCTGATTAAATTCTGTCAAAAGGACTGATTTAAAAAAGGTTGGCTCTATAACAAAAGAGAGTCTGTACACCTAGTAAGCACCTCATAAACATCCCTTAAATTAAATAGGCTGATGAATGAATAAATGCATAAATAAATGAGCTGTGACTATGCATTATGACACTACCACAATAGCCATCTAATTCAATGGGATGAAGCCTCGGTAGGACCTAGAGTTTGCGTAGGTTGCTGGGTGAGTGTTATTTCACTACAATCTGATGCATGATAAGCAGCTGCTGTCAGGATCTCTGCCATCTGTGACTTTGGCCCTAAATCTGAGGACATCAGGCAATCTGGAAGGGCCATAATATAACAGGACTGAAATACACTGAACTTGCTCAAAAAGCCATCACAAGTCATAACTACTTGACTGTGGGAAAGTTCCCAGAAGCTTCCTTACTCTGTTCTCTGACCCAGTTTCTCTTTCTCCCTTCATATAGCGCTGCTTGTGAGACATGCCCTGAGGATCAGTGGCCCAATATGGAGACGAGTCAGTGCATTCCTAAAGCCCTTGACTTCTTGTCTTACCACAAGCCCCTTGGTAGTGTTGGCTGTGTGCACAGCCCTGCTCTTCCTCCTCATCCTGGCCATCTTAGGCATCTTCATTTGGCACCACTACATCCCCATGGTCCGAGCCAATAACTGCCAGCTCAGCTACCTTCTGCTGTGCTCCTTGGCCCTCTGTTTCTTCTGCCTCTTCATATTCATTGGCCACCCAGGGCCTCTCACCTGCGCTGTGCACCAGACAGCTTTTGGGGTCACCTTCACAACCTGGGTGCCCACTGTGTTGGTCAAGACCATTGTGGTAGTGGCAGCCTTCCATGCCACCATGCCACATGCCCAGGCTAGGAAGTGTGTGGGGCCAGTTCTCCCTAGCACCATCTCCATTGTCTGTTCCCTGGTCCAAGCAATCTTGTATACAGTCTGGGTGACCAGATAGTCCCCACGACCTGTGAACTCTACAGAGCCTGGGTCCATGGCAACTATAAAGTGTGATGAGGGCTCCTTGGAACTGTTCTCTGCTATGCTGGGTTACCTGGGTTTGCTTAGCCTGGTCTGCTTGCTAGTGGCATTCCCTGTCTGTTGGCTGCCTGACACCTTCAGTGAAGCAAAGCATATCACTCTCAGAATGTTGGTCTGCTTCTGAGTCTAGGTGTCCTTCATCCCTGCCCACATGAGTGGGAAAGCTCCTTAATTTGTCTGTGCCTTAGTTTCCTCACATGTAAGAGAATAATAGCACCAACTTTGTAGAGTTATCAATGAGGAATAAATGAATTAATATTTATAAAGCATTATAAGGCTTTTAGAGTAGTACCTGGAACATAAAAGTTAAACATATACTTTAAAATAATTAAATAAACTATAATTGAACAATAAAATAATTTTTTAAATAATAATTCAATAAAATTATACATAGTGGTAAACTTGTATCTCTTGATTTATTTCTGGATCACTAAAACTTTCATGAAAACTTCGCTCCAAGCTAGGTCCTGGGAAGGGAACTTCAGAAAGGCTAACATGTAGTCCTTATAAGCAAAGAGCTTATGATCTAACACTCCCACTCTAACCTGATTGGCTGGAGTAAACTAAATATGTCTATTGTGAAACTCTTTTATAAGAAGTAAATAATTTTAACCTGCTCTGGTTAGCTGCTTGTCTTTGGTTAGATGAATATGGGTGATGGTCACAGACCCAGCTGAGCCACCACTAGAACAAAGTTGGCTCTAAATGAAGTCTCTCCACTAACAAGAGAGTGTGAGGATATTGGCAATGCCCACAAATACTGAGCATCAATTAGCGAAGGGATGGTGCTCCTGGACTACTCTCTGGGAAGGGACAGAGCTGAACGGTGTTATACAAACTGTCTCGAGGAGTCAAGGCATCCACATTTTGAGTACCGAGATCCATCTTAAGTTCCTGCCAAAAGGAGTTTAAAATATTCCTACCATGTGTCCATGCTTCTGTTTCTATTTTGTTCATCACTTTATTTTGTTCATTAGATTGCACGTGTAAGTAAAATCATACGGTATGAAACAGACTGACAGCTGTCAGAGGGGAGAGGGAGGCTGGATGAAAGAAGGTGAAGGGATTAGCCAAAGAATAAATATGCGTAACTCATAGACATAGACAACAGTGTGGTGATGGCCAGAGGCAAGGGGGGTTGGGGATGGGAGGTGGTAGGCAAAGGGGAGGAAACGGGGACATCTGTAATAGTGTCAACAATAAATTAATTTAAAAAATTAAAAATAATAAAAATAAAACCATCAACCTGAAAGACTGAAATGCCCCTACCTTGCCACGGCTGTCCAGTAATGATATTTAGACCAATGACAATGAAGCCAGAAAACAAGGATATAGATTTCTTTTTAAAGACTCATTTTAGAGAAAAGGAGAGCTATGGCGTCCATAATCAAAGCCAGCGTTTCTACAAATGGGCCTTAGAAATCAGCTGCTAAGCAGTTGGCATGTGAAAATGGAAAGGCAAGTGACTAACCAAAAACTACAATCCCTGACAAAAGAAATGGGAAGCCAAGCGCAGGTGCAAGAGATAAAA